>ML295160.1:76400-182530 GCA_005239495.1 Nicotiana undulata
AGATGGAACTGGTTCTTCTAGCTGGTTCAAGTAGCTTTTGCGTCGCACAAGGATTCTGCTTGCAAAATTGCTTTGGTAATTTGCTTTCAGTTCTTATTTCACTTCTGTCTTTGTGCGATTAAATCTTCAGCAGGAATGCTTCAACATTTTATAGCGCCAGTAGTTGAGATGTTGTTGTTTAGTTCTAGTGCAACTCTTCCTTGGTGGAAGAGTTTGTGTTCAACTCAACTTCCTCGATTGTTTCTGTCCTTGATGAAATTTAACTCTATATTCTTATCACTTTTCAACCTTTTCGCTTTAGGAGACAACCTCTTAGTTCACAGATAATTCACAGATCATGTTTATCTCCTGTGCATGAACGCTTCTTGTGCCAATGGGTCTGTTTTCCCTAATAGACCTGGTTCAACTGGGTAGGCATTTGTCAATCTTCAAAACCATGTAGTGACTTGGTACAACAAATTCCCCCTTTTTGATGATGACAAACTCTGTGCTTAACCCTGTACATACTTTAATCCAACATAGACACTTTGTAAAGTTTTTTAAGCATTTATCATAGAGAGACCAGGTTCATTAGGTTATTAAATATCACAAAAATCTTTTGAAGCACACATCTTCCCCCTTTTGGCATCATCGAAAAGTTGCAAAATGATAAACTTACCAGAGTTATTAATAATTACTCATGGCCATTGAGGCAACTGCAGGTGCAAAGCATGATTAATCATCAAAAGAAACCAATCAAATGCAAGCTATTTAAGAAACTGAGATAGAATCAATAACCAAAAAGAAAATTCATTGATTAGATCATAGATCAAGCACCATACACAAAAGGAATCAAAACACTCACAACCATGAGTAGAACAACAAAAAACATAACAAGATAAAATCCCAAACTGGTCATTGAAGGGGTTTTGGTGGCACTGGACTCCTAAGGCTGGGAAGGGGCAGAGGAGGTTGTGGTCTTGGCTTGAAGAAGGGAGAGCATTTGTTGAAGAACACCCTCATTATTCTCCTTCTATTTGGATAATTCAGTTCTAAGATCATCTCGCTCAGCTTCAACTTCAATAAGGCGCAATCGAAGGATCTCCTCATCCTTTGTCTCACCTTCCTGCACAAGTGACCTAACCTTGCTATTAACAGGTTGTTTCCTGGATGAACCAGGTTCATCGTCAGGAATATTAACAATGTAATCACAGTCAGTAGCCATTTCAGCTTTCTTCACTAGAACCTTGAAGTGGGCAAGCACAACAGTCAGAATAAATCCATACGGTATAGCGTGTGCCTTGGCTCCATTCACAACTCTGTCCAAGAGCTGGATGATGAAAACATGCCAATTGATCTGCTTACCCCTGTACAAGCATTCCATAAGCGTGAGGTCCATGTAGCTGGCAATGTGCCTTCGCTCTTGTCTTGGTAGTAGAAACTTGATCACAAACTCAAAGAACAGTTTGTGCTGAGGTCGCATCTCGCTCTTGAATACTGCCCTGGGCTCAGGTTTTTGTTCATTCTCACAGAAAAACCTAGTGATGTTGAGAGCTGAGGCCAAACCATCAAAATTAGGCCATCTTTGCCTTGTATAATCATCATAACCCTCAGCAGGGATATTCAGTATCTCCCTAACTCCTTTGCATCAAACGAGATTTCAACTCCTTGAACCCTGGTAGATACCCTGCCATCCTTGACAACTGCGTTGGCCATAAATTCAACCAACTCATTTCTAGCCAGCATTCCTTCCAGGTGAAGAACCATGTCCTTCCACCCTTGCACATCCAGGGTATCCATCAGGAAAATCATCCCTGATTCCTCAAGGTCTCTAACCAGCTTTCCTTTAAAGATAGTATGCTTGCCAAACATGGTGAGTTTGTCAGTCTCTTCACTAGACTCTTCCTTTTCTCCTCCACTCCATTCTTCATTGTCGCGCCTCCTTTTTTTTCCTCGCGGAAGATCGGGTTTATGACATTCTGTCAACTCTTTTAAAGGAAGAGGGTTATTAAAAGAGAAGAGTCGCCACCTAAAGATTTTTAAGGTGCGTTAGGGCACCTAGAGTAATTAACTCATAAAACTAGTTTGCATCACAAGATATCGGGTAAGGGATTGATATTATCCCGAGGGGAAGGTATTAGGCACCCCTCAAGATCCACAAATGTGGTTCCCAGCCAAATAGCTTTCGTGAATTCGTACAATTAACAAATAATAGGTAAATGGGGCTCAAGTAAGAGGGGATTTCAAACAAGTGTTCAAGTTATTGAATTTTGGAAAAGAAAAGAACTAATATAACATTAAAAGGAGGTATATCCTAGGTTTAACATAATATGGATCACATCAATGCAATACTCGATAGACACTCCTCAAAGAGGGCTACACGTGGTATTAGCAGACCGGTCATCATATCCATATTCTACCCTTTCCTGCTCGTAAAGGTGATTAAAGCACGTGTTTGGTCACAAACTCTATTGCGTGCTATTACCCGTCCCATCCTATCAGTCCCGGAGGAGGCTAGGACTACTATCCTAAAAGGAAGTACTAGGCTGACCCCCTAGGTTTAAAGGACAAGATTCTAAGCGACAAACAACGACAATTAGGACTGCAGATAAGGGGAAAACAAATAAGAGCAGATACGGGCCCAAGTATTCTTCCAAAGATTATGCACATAATTAGCACGACTCAAACACAGGTAAAGGCCTTATAAACTTCAGAATCCTTAGGCATGGCATCTAGGCGAGAATGCAATAGTGAGGCAGTTTTACTACTGAATTCAGAGAAGGAATTTTATTAGTTTCTCACTTACTGATTTTAACCTGTTAATAGTCAAATAGCATGTATAAAGGAATATACTTTCAGTTTTTTTTAGGTTTAGAACCTAAGGCTTGCCTAGGCATGCCAATTACTATAGGAAATTGTTCAAGTTGCACTGTTCTAAGTGTCTAGATTTTAGGAGATAGTTACCAAACGTGGGTGAATCTATTTTATCCATAAAAGGCCAGGATGTGCTTAAACGAACACAAATGCAGTCCTAAGAAGCATGATATCTAATGCAAAGAAAATGCAGAATGATGCAAGATCTAAACATGATATTCTGAATGCATGAGTTACGCGTAGTTTCGAGATAGGCAAGAATGACAGCTTTTAATCGTTGTTTACCTAAAGCAGGATCTCTACGTATATAGCATGGTAAGATAGGAACGCAATTTTTGATAACACGTTCGTTCCAAGGCAGGATTTTACATTACATTTCAGAATACATGGACAAAATCACATGGTAGGAATTTTGTTGTCATTATTAGCCCCATGGACAGGATTTCTAAGTGACATTTCAGAACAGGTAAACATGAGCAGGTTATTGTGATAGCCATTTTTCGTTGTCGTTATTCACCCTATAGACTGGATTTCTAAGCGTAATGAGATGCTGAATACAATAAATGGTGAGTAACATGATATGCATGGCATGCTTGGCATGTTGTACCTAGACATGGTTCTAATGCATACATAGTAAATATAAACCTAAGGCATGGTTGCTACCCATTAGTGGAGCTAACCTATGTAACTAACCTCCCATTTTCACTATCCATCCCAAAATATTCGTTTATAAATTATTACAGGCCAGGAATTATGAATTACATAACAAAAGAAAAATAGGAAGTTACTTCTATAGGGAGCCTTCACTTAGGCCCAGATTCTCCAAACCTCAACTCCTTTAGTGTTTCATAGCCTTTCGTAGTCCGGGTGTGTCAAAGTTCCCTAAGGACCTCAGCGGCTCCCGGGCAGTGCTCACACCCAGACATAGTAGCCAAGAGTTAAACATGTGCAGTGTGGAAATACCAGCCTCAGTAAGTCAAAGTTCGGAGGGAAATCAAGAGGTTCCCAAAGCAGTGCTCACACTGAGGGGGTGGAACTTAAGAATCTAGGAGTGAAGTGAAGTGCTAGGGATGAGTTTGAAAAGGTTTTTGGAAGAGATTTAGTAGGAAAACAGTTTAAACAAGAAAGACTGATTCAAAAGAACTAAGTTTTGAAAATAAACAGTAGAAGACTTTTATCCAGTAAGATAGTTTTAATACAGTAGGGCAGCCGGAACAAACAACATTCTAATCTTAGGAACAACACATGTAGAACAAGAACTAAGATAAGTTTAGCAACCACAAATAGGGTAATGAGGAATTGGGGACAAGTATAGAGCATGTAAGTGTAAGCACACAGTATGCAGAATCATACATGGGTTCAGAGTCACAGAAGTCCTAAGGGATTCGAAGGTCTAAGGTACAACAGGTATTTCAGAACTACCCAGAACAAAGCAATCATAAAGTACATGTTATACTACCACACAGAAGTTTAGACTAATAATCAAAGAAACATGATTGAATTAGAACCTAAAGGGGGATATAAACATACCGAGTCTAAGAAAGGGAGCACATTCAGGGACATCCTAATAAGCCATGAGACAGATAGATTAGTTTCAAGTTGAACAACAGAACCATAAGCAAAAACAAACTAAGAACAGGATGAATTGAAGTAATAAAAGAATCATGTTGTTTTTGAGACTTGAATTGAAATCAGGACATACTAGTATAAGAGATAGTAAACATAGAATGAGCAAGAGAGATAGCACAATAGTTAACCTTGGCTTGCAGCCGGCTAACAATTAGACAGTAGCAAGTAGCACAAGAGAAACAGAGCAGAGACTTTAAGTGTAAGAGATAGTTTTGAACCACAGTGTTTCTGTTTTTGATCAATGCGTAGACAGAGCATATATATAGTTGGATTTATAGGAATAAGGTAAAAAAATCAGACTGCCCAGTAATTATGGGACTTAGAGAATCAATCAGTTGTAAGTATCCCTAGAATTAAGGGAATTGTTCAAACGGCGAGTGGAAAATAAGGAAAGAAGGTAAAACAATGTTTATGACAGGCAATTAAGCATCCCTTAATTGAAGGTTGCACTCAAACGGCTAGTAGGTAAGTACAATTAAAGAACGTTACCATATAAGAGGACAATCTCAGACCAAATCAGGCAAGCAATTGAGGCTAGGTTTATCAATTAAGGAAGCAATATCAATCATAGTAACAAATCAAGGTAAGAAAATTAAGTTAGAGATTGGAAATGAGAAAAATATCTCATGAGAGAGATCAGCAGGCCTTTTTCAAATCACAGTGAATCAGGGATTCAAGCAACTAGAAAATAGAAAATTTTATGTATAATATTAAGAGCCATATAATAAGTAAAGTAGTAAGTCAGGAAACAAATGAGTGTCAAAATAACACAGAATCAAGGATTCGAGCATGCATAACATTAGTTGAAGAGAATTAATCATGGAATAACACGGTCGTTAAGCAAGAACACATAGTGTATGAAATCAAGAATCGTGTGAGTCAGGGAGGTAAGAAGAACCAAAGACAAACAAAATAGGGTAAATGTCAATTAAACACATACGCAAACACACAGGTAAACCAGTAGTTTTCAGGGTTTTAGGTCTAAAATTAGGGTTTTACACAGATACTAGTACGAATCAACAGAGTAGTCATGATACACACAAAGGGGACGAAGAGTCATAAACCCTAATAGGAAAACTAGAAATTCAAGTTGTTCGTGACAATCAAGCACATATACTGACCAAAACTCAAGGAAAAGATTTCAATAATGAAAACGTGAGGGTTAATCATGAGATAGTGTTAAAAATCAACAAAGAAACCTTTTTTAAAAAGGGTTTCGGAACCCTAGTTAAAAGTGAAGAACCGCTTAGGGAAAATAGAAAATCCTTTAAAGAAACATCATAATAACTCGTAATAGGCATAAATCTATTGTAGATCTAAAAGAATCGGAAGTTTCAAACATTAGTGTTTTAGAGAAAACCTCAGAGAAGATGAGAAGAACCTCAAACGACATTGGCTCGATCCTCAGGGGTCATAAACCTTACTCGAAATCAAGCTTTGGAGGCTTGAAGTAAACAGGAACACCATGGGTGTGAGTAGACAGGTACTTGCCCTTTGACGACCTTAGGGATGACAGTAGCGGCATAAGAGAGCCGTGAGAGCAGGGGGTGATGAAGGTTTCAAGGTCTCCGGCGAGGGGTAGCCGGAGAAGATGAAGAGAGTCATCGGAAGCGAAGAGACAAAAGTCTCTAGAAGAGACTTAGAGAGAGAGATCAGTGTAGAGAGATGAGAGACGGTGAGTAAATGAGTGGGGTTGGGGGGGGGGGGGNGCCGTTGATCTAATTTGATCAACGACTCAGATTGATCCGGGGTTGGGCTAGGTATGGAATTGGTTTGGGCTAGGTATGAAATTGGGTTGTTAAATTCTAATGGGTTGGGTTAAAAATTAGGCAAGAATTTAAATGAAATGTGGCTAATTGGTAAATACCCATTAAAATTAGATAAATAATTAATAAAAATAGGTACTAATTGTATAAAAATGAAATTAATGCTATATAAATGAAAATTAAGGTAATTAGCTAGTATAACGATATAAAAATGATCGATTATCGAATTAAAAATAGCATGAATGCGCAATCAGGACATAGTTGCAAAATTTTTATAATTATAATTAAATAGTGCCTAATTGATTAATTTGTGAAATAGTTAAATCCTAATAGAATTAAATAGGATTACAAATAATATATTGAGCTGGGAAACATTTTGAAATTATTTATAATATAATTTATGAATAATTATGGAATACAAAAATAATAAATAAATAGAAAATGAGTTAATAAAAATACAAAAAATTGTGGAAAAATACCACTCACATTAAAAATGATTTTGAAGGTAGCATGTAGGTTTGAAAATAACTTTGAGGAAAAAATGGTATCAACAGCTGCCCCTCTTTAACCGGGAAGGCTGAAAGAGTTGTCGGGTAAAGATATGATGGCTAATTTTGACCGAGTGGGAATAGTTTGGGAGGTTTAGGCCAAACCCTAGTCTCAGAGCTGCCTACATATCCCTGGTTTTACAGTAATCAGGTCGTATGTAGTTCAGGATTCATCGGTGAAGTATACCGATGAAGTTTACAAGGACGAACGCAAAGTACAAAGTTGGGCGAGCAAACGGCTTATGGGGTATTTAGGGAAACTGGAGCAGGACCGCTCCTACATGGATGGCTGTTGCTAGCTGGATTACCTGCAAATGAATAACAAGCATATATCGTGCGTAATTTAAACATGATGCAAATTTCCGTTGGACTATGAATGCTGTCTTTGGACGGTTAAGGATGACGTCTTTAGACCACGATGTCCTGGGCCATGAACTGCTTGATGCGGGATTCGCAGGCATGACATGATGTTCTCGGGCCATGAAGATGGTGCCTCCGAACCATGTTACCTTTGAATAATGATATGCAAACTGATAAAAGGATCCTCAGGCCATGAAATGGTGTTCTCGGGACATGAAGATGGTGCCTCCAAACGATGACGCCTTTGGATAGGTTGGCGATATTTCAGCCCATGAAAAATGCAGTAGTATGATGTTGACAATATAGAGCTTAGTCTTGCGAATTGAAGAGCAGAGCTTATCCTGAAAGAAAAGTGAAGTAAATAATGCTTGAGACATCGCTTAGTCTCGAAAAGTATATTGGAGGCAGAGCTTAGACTCGGAAGGCAGAAAAGTAGCCTTATGCAGATGGAGACAATGCTTAGTCTCGGAAGGCAGAATGGTAGCCTTATGCAATGCAGATGCAGATAGAGACAACGTTTAGTCTTGGAAGGTAGAAAGGTAGTCTTATGCAAAATACAAATGTAGATGGAGACAACATTTAGTTTCGAAGGCAGAAAGGTAGCCTTATGCAATAATGCAGATGCAAATGGAGACAACGTTTAGTTTCGGAAAGCAGAAAGGTAGCCTTATGCAAGAGTGCAGATGCAGATGGAGACAACGTTTAGTCTCGGAAGGTAGAAAGGTAGCCTTATGCAAGATGGAAGGCAGAATAGCAGCGTTTACGCAGGAAATAAAATGACAGTAAGAGTTCTTAGCTGATGATAAATTACGGCATTGTGATTGTTGTGAGCATTGTGATAATTGAAGCATCGTTTATGCTGATAACAAATATCGGCATGTACGACGACCTTGAGAAGCGTGTCAATGCACGTCCATCGGACGGATAGTATGTTTTGGGCTTTTGCGATCTTTGTGCTTGCATTCAAAGAAAAATCGTAAGTTCTGTAGGGGAAGGTTAGTTCACATTCCCTATGGCCTTACTTGACTCGTTCGCTGGGATGATACTGTCTGTATCATTGGGGTAGCGTTTGCTAAATAACCTGTTTCAATAAATATGCATGATTTTGTAAAAGTAACAAATAATCTAAAATAGTTTTAGATGAACCGACGACCGTGACGCGGTTCGAGACATTGCAACCTCTCCTGCCACAAAATTTTGAGGGTCCTCCTCAAAATTCTGCCCCAGTTTGATAGGTGAATACTTCTGACTGTTGCTCGTGCGGCGGTCAACTGAACTTGTCTCAGAATTTTGAGGGTCCTCCTCAAACTTCTGCCCCAATTTCCAATTATGGGAAAAATTGAGATTTTATTGAATTGTGACCGAACCCATAGGGTTGTCTACGTATCCCCTCTTAAACAGGAATCAGGTCAGGCGTAGTTCAATATACATTGTTGACAAAAGCATAAAGAGTTACACATAGTAGCGTTTGACTGCATCTGAATTGATTGGTTTTGGCCAGACTTCTCTGTCCATTTCTGCAAGTATGAGTGCTCCTCCTGCCAGTACTCTGTGAACCATGTACGAACCCTGCCAGTTGGGAGAGAACTTCCCTTTGGCTTCGTCTTGATGTGAGAAGATTTTCTTTAGCACCAGCTGCCCTGGTGTGAATCGTCTCGGCTTGACTTTCTTGTTGAAGGCTCTGGTCATTCTGTTCTGATATAGCTGACCATGACAAACTGCATTCATTCTTTTTCCGTCTATGAGAAATAGTTGCTCATAACGGTTCCTTACCCATTCTGCGTCGCTGAGCTCAACTTCTTGTATATTTCTCAGAGATGGAATTTCGACTTCAGCAGGAATAACAACCTTTGTACCGTAGACCAGCATATAGGGAGTTGCCCCGGTTGATGTGCGGACCGTGGTGCTATATCCCAATAAGGCGAATGACAACTTCTCGTGCCACTGCTTGTGCCTTTCTGTCATCTTTCTTAGTATCTTCTTGATGTTTTTGTTGGCGGCCTCTACGGCTCCATTCATTTGAGGTTGATAGGCTGTGGAATTCTTGTTTTGATATTGAAAGTTTCACACATAGCTTTAATTAAGTCACTGTTGATATTGGAACCATTATCGGTGATGATTGACTTTGGCACTCCGAACCGGCAAACAATGCGGTCGCGGACAAAATCGGTCACAACTTTCTTGGTAACTGCTTTGTATGAGGCTGCTTTGACCCATTTAGTGAAGTAATCAATGGCAACCAGAATGAACCTGTGTCCGTTGGAGGCGGCAGACTCGATTGGTCCAATGACGTCCATGCCCCAGGCGGCGAACGTCCATGAGGAACTTGTTGCATTAAGCTCACTTGGAGGTACCTTTATCATATCTCCATGTATCTGACAGCGGTGGCATTTCTGGACGTACTGGATGCAGTCTGTTTCCATAGTCATCCAGAAGTAACCAGCTCGGAGTATCTTCTTTGCTAATACAAACCCATTCATATGTGGACCGCAAGTTCGAGCATGAATTTTTTCTAGTAGTTTTGATGCTTCGTTTGCGTCGACACACCTTAATAATCCCAAGTCGGGAGTTTTCCTATACATGATTCCTCCGTTGTGAAAGAAATTGTTAGACAATATCCGAAGTGTGCATTTCTGAGTGGCATTTGCAAGCTCCGGGTATTCTCCTTTTGCCAAGTATTCCTTGATATCATGGAACCAAGGATTTCCGTCCACTTCTTATTCGATGTGGGCACAGTAAGCTGGCTGACTGTGAATATTCACCAGAATAGGGTCAATGAAATTTTTGTCCGGATGCTGGATCATTAAGGACAAAGTAGCCAAAGCATCGGCGAACTCATTCTGGATTCTGGGGACATGCCGGAATTCTATCTTTGTGAACATCGTTCTCAACTCCTGAACATGATGTAGATAGGGTAGTATCTTGGAATTATTGGTTGCCCATTCTCCTTGTAACTGATGTACCAATAAGTCTGAGTCACCAATCACTAAGCTCCTGGACGTTCATGTCAATGGCCATGTTGAGCCCTAAGATGCGGGCCTCGTATTCAGCCATGTTGTTGGTGTAGGGAAATCTGAGTTTGGCAGATACTGGATAATGTTGGCCAATTTCTGATACTAGGACTGCTTCAATACCGACTCCCTTGAAGTTTGCTGCTCCGTCAAAGAACATTCTCCAACCGTTGTAGGATTCCGCAATGTCTTCTCCTACGAACGATACCTCTTCATCAGAAAAATACGTTTTCAGGGGTTCATATTCTCTGTCCACGGGATTCTCAGCAAGATGGTCTGCCAATGCCTGTCCCTTGACCGCTTTTTGAGTCACGTAGATAATGTCGAACTCGCTCAGCAGGATTTGCCACTTGGCTAGCTTGCCAGTGGACATAGGCTTCTGAAAAATGTACTTCAGTGGATCCATCCTTGATATGAGATATGTCGTGTAGGCACAAAAGTAGTGTCAGCTTCTGTGCGACCCAAGTCAAAGCGCAGCACGTGCATTCCAATAAAGAATACCAGGCCTCGTACGGAGTGAACTCTTTGCTGAGATAGTAAATGGCTTGCTCTTTTCTCCCTGTTTCATCATGTTGCCTAAGAACGCAACCGAAAGCTCCATCCAGTACGACAAGGTAGAGTAGCAGGGGTCTACCTGGCTTAGGTGCTACCAAGACTGGCGGTGTTGACAAATACTCTTTGATTCTGTCGAAAGCCTTTTGACAATCCTCGGTCCACTTAGTTGCGGCGTTCTTCTTCAGCATCTTGAAGATCAGCTCACAGATGACTATAGATTGTGCTATGAATCGACTGATGTAATTAAGCCTCCCCAAGAAGCTCATAACATCTTTTTTGTTCTTTGGCGGTGGTAGTTCCTGAGAGGCTTTGACCTTTGTCGGATCCAATTCTATTCCCCGGCGGCTGACAATGAATCCTAGCAACTTCTTAGCAGGAACCCCGAATGCACACTTTGCGGGGTTCAGCTTCAAATTGTATTTTCGCAACCTGTTGAAGAACTTCCTCAAATCCTCTATGTGGTCAGCAGCTTTCTTTGATTTGATAATGACGCCATACACATATACCTCGATCTCCTTGTGAATCATGTCATGGAATATGGTGGTCATAGCCCTCATGTAGGTGGCCCCTGCATTCTTTAGGCCGAACGACATCATCTACTAACAGTACACTCCCCAGGGTGTAATGAACGACGTTTTCTCAGCATCTTCTTCATCCATCCAAATTTGATGATAACCACCGAAGCAATCCACAAATGACTGTAATTCATGATTGGCGCAATTGTCAATTAGAATGTGTATATTTGGCAAAGGGAAGTCATCTTTAGGACTGGCCCGGTAGAGATCCCGTTAGTCGACATAGACTCTGACCTTCCCGTCTTTCTTCGGCACAGGTACAATGTTGGCTAACCATGTCGGGTATTCAACCACCCGGAGGACTTTGGCTATGATCTTCTTGGTAACTTCTTCTTTAATTTTCAAACTCATGTCAGGTTTGAACTTTCTGAGCTTTTGTTTTACCGGCGAGCATGTTGGATTGGTTGGCAACTTGTGAGCTACAATGGACGTACTTAGACCAGTCCTGTCGTCATACGACTAGGCAATTATGTCTTCATACTCCTTTAGAAACTCTGTGTATTCTTTCTTTTCAGACGGTGACAAGTGAATACTGATCCGTGTTTTCTTGACGTTTTCTGAATCTCCTAGGTTGATAACCTCAGTCTCATCCAAGTTTGACTTAGGTCTGTCTTCGAAGTTTTCGACCTCTTTAACTATCTCATCAGGTATATCATCTTTATCTAAATCAATGTCCGTTTGTTGCGCCGTCACGTTTCACGTCACAGTCATCGGTTCATCAAGATAAGTAATAGTAATGCTGTATAGATAAAGTAATGAGAGAAAAACAGTAACAATAAATATCGGATTCGTAAGAGAAATTATAAGATGCTTTGATAAATTGCATAATAGTTCTGAACATTGAAGATCTTATTGCAGGAATTGAAAATGCAGAAAAAGGAAAATAATTTAGTAAATAAAACAGTAAGCTTGTTTTAGCCTTGCTACCCCGAGGCTCGTCGGGCTTTAGTGGTCCTGATAGACCAGTTCTTGAGAGATGTCCCCTCGCTTACAGCCTGTATGGAAGGGCCTTCCTCCTCCTCCTCCTCGAGAACAACACAATAATCCATATCGTCGTCCTCTAGGAACAAATTCCTCATTGCTGCAAGTGCTTTCTCTTCGTCTGATCCATAGATAATGTCGGCCCGCTTGAAATTCTGTTCCAAATGAGGTATTGGCTTCTCTAAAGGGTAGTAGGGACCGCGCCATGGTGGTGACCAGTCGTTGAATTCTTCCCAGGTGTATTCATACCGTAGACCGAAAGTAGTACCATGTTTCTTGAGCTTCATGGGCTTCGTGATCCCTTGGAGGTTCTTACCGAGCCCTTTGCCTGGCTCGTACCCCTCCCAGTTCAGGATGCTCTCGATCTTACTATCCCACCACTTGTCCTTGTCGATAGCATTGACCCGTTCAATGTGGTGGTAATTTTCTCCACCCATCTTTCTTCTTCCCTCGTTGACCGGGATAGTCAATCAACCATAAATATGATTCCTACCGTCGCCGTGAATAATCACCTCTTGGTGATTCCACTCGAATTTTACCACCTGATGCAGTGTTAACGCTACGGCCACAACAACATGGATCCAGGGTCGCCCTAATAGCCGGTTGTAAGATGCCGGGACGTCTATCACTTGGAAGTCCACTTCAAACAAAGTCGGTCCCATTTGTAGACATAGACTAATCTCCCCAATAGTAGACCTTTGAGAACCGTCGAAGGCTTTTACGTTGATCGCTCCCTCTCTTATCTCATGCAGTCCTTTACCTAGTTTCTTGAGTGTTATCAACGGACAAATATTAATACTGGAACCTCCATCTATCAAAATCCTCGTGACGAAATGATCTTCGCATTGCACGGTGATGTGCAGCGCTTTGTTGTTCCCCAATCCCTCGGCTGGTAACTCATCTTCATAGAAGGTGATCTTGTGACTCTCCAACACTTGGCCCACCATATTGGCCATTTCCACGCTAGTGATGTTGTTTGGTACATACGCTTCACTCAACACCTTCAACCGAGCACTTCGGTGCGTCCCAGAATTCTGCAGCAAAGAGAGGATGGATATTTGTGTTGGTGTCTTGTTCAGCTGGTCGATGACTGAATACTCCTTAGCCTGTACTTTCCTCCAAAGGTCACCTGAATCTATTTCAATTAGGGGAGTCCGGTTTGCAGCTTGCTTGCTTGACTCAGCCAGATGCTCAGGGGTATAGACTCTACCAGTTCTCGTCATACCCTGTGCTGCGACAGCTTTCTCAAACCTACTCTTGCCTTTCCTTCTCGCCTCGATAGTATAGTCCCAAGGGATAGCGTTCGAGTAGAAAGGTGGCATGATCTACATTGCCACTGGAATTGGTGCGGAAATCCTTACTTCGAATGGAACATGTGCCTTGGGTGGCAACATTGCAACCTCAAATGGTGCGGGTGCATTTGCCGGAGACACAAACTCAACTTCAATCGGCACTGGTGTCTTTCCAGGTGGTGCTGCTTCAAACTCAAGTGGTACAGACATATTTACCTCAACATGCCCAGATGGTTGAATCTGGACTATAATTGGGTTGAGGGTGACTGCTGGTTTCTTGGGATCATCGCCTTCTGCGATCAACCCGATTGATCCCTTGGGATCCCAATCATCTTCTATCTCAATCATATGGATACCTCCATCCTTATGGTCTGGAAAAGGATTATTGCGGACGTTTGGAGCGGGGTCTTTTGCCACAATAAGCTTGTTGTCAATGAGAGCCTATATCTTGTCCTTCAGAGAGCGGCATTCTTCGATGGTGTGTCCTTTCATTCCAGAATGGTATGCACAGGATTTGTTCGGGTTAACCCACTGAGAAGGATTCTCAGAGGTGGCAGAAGGGATAGGTGTGACATAACCAACAACTTTGAGCTTTTCATACAACTGGTCAATGGGCTCGGCTATGGCAGTATATTGTTTTGGAGGGCGGCGATCAAAGTTGGAATGAGGCCTAGGGAAGTTTTGACGGGTAGGGGTGATTGGTAATGAGATGGCTAGGAATTATAAGTATGGTAGACGGGAGAGGGTTGGGAGTATCTAGGTGAGGTAGGTTGATACGTGGGTGGTGGAGATTGGTATCTGGGTGGTGGAGCTTGGTAAGAAGGTGAGGGTTCTTGGTAATTTGGGGTTGACTGGTATGTGAGTGGAGGTGTTGGATAAATTTGGTATTTGAGTGGGGATTTGGCTCTTTGTGCAACCATTACAGCTCCTACGTCCCTCTTCTTAGACACACCACCTGACTGTAAAGCCTTGTTAGTGGCTTGCAAAGCTTCAAAATTTGTAACCATACCGTTCTTGATACCTTTCTTCAATCCGCTCTCCCAATTTGATAATGTTAGAGAACTTGTGGCCTTCAACCATCATTAGCCGTTCATAATACTGCGGGTCCTGAGTCCGGACAAAGAATTTATTCATCTGCTCCTCCTCTAGAGCAGGCCTGACTTTAGCAGCTTCAGACCTCCAACGAGTAGCATACTCGGGAAAGGTTTCTGTGGGTTTCTTCTTCAGGTTTTGGATGTAGTATACATCTGGTGATTTCTCTGTATTGAATCTAAACCCGTCCATGAAGTCTGTTGACATACCTACCGAGTTTGACCATTTCTTGGGGTCTTGGATGATGTACCAAGAAAGTGCATCTCCCTTCAAACTCCTTATGAACAGCTTCATACGGATTCTTTCACCTTTCCTACGCCGACCAATTTGTCACAATAGGTCCTCAGATGGACCCTCGGATCACCAGTACTGCCAAACATTTCGAACTTCAGAGGTTTGTACCCCTCGGGCAGTTCGACATCAGGTTGTATACAAAGGTCTTCATAATTCAACCCTTCGATTCCCTTGGTTCCTTCAACACCTTGAACTCGGCTAGTCAGCTTCCTAAGTTCCTCGGCCAAGTTTTTGATAAGTAAATCCTTTTTGTAAGACTTGGATATATGTGTGACAGGCGGAGTGGTGTGGGTCACAGTTTCCACATAGATGGGATTGTTGTAGGCATGGAAATGGTCCTTTGTGAGGTTATGAGGTTGGGGGATGAGTGTTGAAGTGTTGTGGCAGGCATTGCACTGTGCTGGGAGAGTTTGGTTCTTTGGGAGAGCGGTGTGATGATAAGGTTCAAGGTGACTCTGCTGTCTTGGGATATTCTGTGGAGGTGTAGGGTTTTGAGCATTTGGAAAGTTGACGTCTGGGACGTTGAGGGAAAATGACAGATTGGCCAAATTCCGGACCTGGTCGAGTTCTTCTTGAAACTTCAGCAATTATTTTTCCAGTGGTGACATATCCTCATGCAAGACCTGAATACCACGGTCGTCAGTGGCCTCTACCTGTTCAACCGTATTTTCCTTCCTGATACCACTGCATTCTGCCATCGTACTTTTGCCTTTGTTTCTGCCTTTGGGAGGACTAGGAGGAGGAGTAGGTGGAGGCCCCTTGGATCTTGTGCGATAGGCTGATGATGCTAGAATGCACGAACTAACCTTTGGGGAGGGGAATAATAATAAAAGAAATAAAAACAAAAAGGTAACCAAGTCAGTGAGGATTATGAAATAGAATATTGCAGTATTTAAACACAAAATGTGGGAATGTAAAACGTGTCCTAAGTTGGGGACCTCTTTATGCCCGAGGTAGGCCTAGAGACAAATTGATTTGGAGAACTTAAAGTCCTAAATGCCTTATTTTATTGATAAGAAAAATAGGCAAATCTCAAAACGACTCTAAATAACGGAAGATAAAAGTCATTAATGGCCATTGGCCTTATTACATCAACAAAGAAGATATAAGAAAACACCCTTATCTACTGGGTCCCAGAAGGACCTTCCCCAGATTTGGCATTCCTTCTTCCGTCGATCAGCTTTCCCAAGTCGCGAAGACCCAACAATAGGTAAGTTCTGGCTAGATATATCCCTTCAGCTCCCTCAGCCTTTTGGAAAGTCTCGATCCTTTTGATGAATTTCTCCTCCAGCTTAACTATACCTCGTTCTAAGTATTCCAGCCTCTTGTTGGTGCTGACGGCCATATCCTTCCATTCCTCGATCAGCTTTTTGTTGGACTCATGTATCTTGTGATGGTCATCCTCACATTCGCGGATCCTTTTGCGCAGCTGGTTGAACTTAACTCGTGCTTCTTCCCTTTCATCTATAACCCTGTGACCTCGAATGAACCCCTGCTCTATTTGACCACCCAGATCTTCTTCTAACCAACCAAGATATAAAGGAGTACAACCAGCATGATACCTGTCTGAATCGATGGTATCCTTCTCAAGCATAATCTTGCGGTGCCATAGGTGTTGAGCTTGGCATTTATGAGGGCTGTCATCATCCTGAAAGTCTGCTCGAAGATGGCTCATCTTCTCGACCCTAGGTATGACATGCTTGCCTCATGACTCGGAGAGGGGCGTAAGGGTATGTCCCCCTTAGACCGATCAGTATTAGGAAAGAAGCATCTCGGGATCGAATGATAAACTCGTCTATCGGGAACCACTCAAACATCCATTGAATCTGTTCCTCAGTCAGGTTACCAAAAAGCTCGACCCATCCCTCGGCGTTCTCAGGCTAAGCGAAGTCATTCGCTTTGGGTGATGGAAAGCGATGTGGTCATCCCAGATCCTTCGATGGATGTCTTGTCGGTATTCGCCTCTTTGAAGATGTTCCATGAGCCAAAGTTGAAGTAATAAGTTGCAACCTTCGAAATGCTTTGCTCCTTTTGACACATTTCCAAGGCCCGATATATGTCCGCAATGATCATGGGCACAATGTTGAAGTTTTGCCCGTCTATTCCTTCCATTATTGTCTTAGTTACCATGGCCAACCTAGTATGAATCCTTTCCGTCTTCATCGGGAACACAATCAGACCCAAAAAGCATACCATAAACACGAACACTCGGCGATGGATATGCCCTAGAGAAGTGATAGCGAACTCATCCTGGTAGGTGCGGTAGGATTTGTTGTGACCGTACCTTTCATATAAGTAGTCGAAAGGAATGTATGAATCCCTCAGACATACCAATTCCGGATTCTTCTTCAGACCCATCATCTTGAGGAAACCTCTGCCTATGCGGTTCTCAGGCATTAGCACCCCCGGAGTTTCCCACACTAAGTTAGTCAGTCCCCCTATTTCTTCCAACAAAGGAGTCATTTCAATGTTCCCAAAAATGGAACACAGATCTTTCGCAATCCCAGAATAAAGTGGCAGCCTCTATCATTATTTTTTTTGGCTGGATTTCTATGAGGGATGGTAGATTGCCCAAGTGTTTTCTGACGATAGTTTTGTCACTAGAATGGAGGTCCTCCCCCCAACTTAGCAGTCTTGGGTGAATATTGGAGACCATACCAAATCTGGGGATTTTGTGCCTCATTTTCTGCAAAGCAAATAAGGTTAGGCCCTTAGCCCCACCGGACTTGACTATTTAACTTCAATAATTAGCAGGAAGCATTTAGTTCTCCAAATAAATGCATAGAACGTGAGGGTTCCATTTGGGTTTAAGGAAACCCAGTGGACTTTGGACAAGGCTACCTTAAAGGCTATTGTGCGGACAACACGTTAGCATGGCTAGGTTTGACCATGATCCATGCAACAGTATAACGAAGTAAGGTTTCTATATGGTTTTAGACTGGTACCCTTGAGCGGACAACTCAAGGGGGATGTCACGGAACTGTCGACTACACCGCTGATCGACTAGTTTTACCGCAAATATGCCTTTCCGAATTTAAGGGGTAATAATATAGGAAGAGCGCAACCACTCATTAAAAGCGTTGCTATAGTATTTTGTTTGGCACAAGTGGAGTATGAATGTTGAGCATGATATGCAATAAATAAGCATTTAAACAGATAGTCATGTATTTGCACGTTAAGAAAAGTGGTAAATACAACAGTTATGATTGAAAGTAGTTACAAAAGAAAACAAAGAGACATGTCAGTTTCTCTTTGTGAAATAAATCATTGAAAGAAGTAAACAATTAATTGCACGTAATAGGGAAGAGGAAAGGGTGCAAGCATTAAACAAGTTAAAGGTACAATTCACGAAATGATTTGTAATGGTAAAAGCTTAGGTATCCCAGCAGAGTCGCCATGCTGTCGCGTCCCCTTTTTTTTCCTCGCGGAAGATCGGGTTTATGACATTATGACAACTCTTTTAAAGGAAGAGGGTTATAAAAAGAGAAGAGTCGCCACCTAACGATTTTTAAGGTGCGTTAGGGCACCTAGAGTAATTAACTCATGAAACTAGTTTGCATCACCAGAGATCGAGTAAGGGCTTGATATTATCCAGAGGGGAAGGTATTAGGCACCCCTCAAGATCCACAAATGTGGTTCCTGGCCAAATAGCTTTCGGGAATTCGTACAATTAACAAATAACAGGTAAATGGGGCTCAAGTAAGAGGGGATTTCAAACAAGATTTTAAGTTATTGAATTTTGAAAAAAGAAAAGAACTAATATAACATTAAAAGGAGGGATATCCTAGGTTTAACATAATATGGATCACATCAATGCAATACCCGATGGACACTCCTCAAAGAGGGTCTACACGTGGTATTAGCGCACCAGTAATCATATCCATATTCTACCCTTTCCCGCCCGTAAAGGTGATTAAAGCGCGTGTTTGGTCACAAGCTCAATTGCGTTCTATTACCCATCCCATCCTATCAGTCCTGGAAGAGGCTAGGAATACTATCCTAAAAGGAAGTACTAGGCTGACCCCCTAGGTTTAAAGGACAAGATTCTAAGCGACAAACAACGACAATTAGGACTGCCGATAAGGGGAAAACAAATAAGAGCAGATACGAGGCCCAAGTATCCCTCCAAAAATTATGCACATAATTAGCATGACTCAAACACAGGTAAAGGCCTTATCAACTTCAGAATCCTAAGGCATGGTATCTAGGCGAGAATGCAATAGTGAGGCAGTTTTACTACTGAATTCAGAGAAGGAATTTTATCAGTTTCTCACTTACTTATTTTAACCTGTTAATAGTCAAGCAGCATGTATAAAGGAATATACTTTCAGTTTTTTTTAGGTTTAGCACCTAAGGCTTGCCTAGGCGTGCCAATTACTATAAGAAATTGTTCAAGTTGCAGTGTTCTAAGTGTCCAGATTTTAGGAGATAGTTACGAAACATGGGTGAATCTGTTTTATCCATAATCAGGCCAGGATGTGCTTAAACGAATACAAATGCAGTACTAAGAAGCATGATATCTAATGCAAAGAAAATGTAGAATGATACAAGACCTAAACATGATATTCTGAATGCATGAGTTACGCATAGTTTCGAGATAGGCAAGAATGACAATTTTTAATCGTTGTTTACCAAAAGCAGGATCTCTACGTATATAGAATGGTAAGATAGGATCAATTTTTGATAACACGTTCGTTCCAAGGCAGGATTTTAGATTACATTTCAGAATACATGGACAGAATCACATGGTAGCAATTTTATTGTCATTATTAGCCCTATGGACAGGATATCTAAGTGGCATTTCAGAACAGGTAAACATGAGCAGGATATTGTGATAGCCGTTTTTTGTTGTCGATATTCACCCTATAGACAGGATTTCTCAGCGTAATGAGATACTGAATACAGTAAATGCTGAGTAACATGATATGCATTGCATGCTTGGCATGTTGTACCTAGACATGGTTCTAATGCATACATAGGAAATATAAATCTAAGGCATGGTTTCTACCCATTAGTAGAGCTAACCTATGTAACTACCCTCCCATTTTTACTATCCATCCCCAAATATTCGTTTATAAATTATTACAGGCCAGAAATTATGAATTACATAACCAAAGAAAAATAGGAAGTTACTTCTATAGGGAGTCTTCACTTAGGGCCATATTCCCCAAACCTCAACGCCTTTAGTGTTTCATAGCCTTTCGTAATCCGGGTGTGTCAAAGTTCCCTAAGGACCTCAGGGGCTCCCGGGCAGTGCTCACACCCAAACATAGTAGCCAAGAGTCAAACATGTGCAGTGTGGAAATACCAGCCTCAGTGAGTCAAAGTTCAGAGGGAACTCAAGAGGTTCTCAAAGAAGTGCTCACACTGAGGGGCTGGAACTTAAGAATCTAGAAGTGAATTGAAGTGCCTAGGGATGAGTTTGAAAAGGTTTTTGGAAGAGATTTAGTAGGAAAACAGTTTAAACAAGAAAGACTGATTCAAAAGAACTGAGTTTTGAAAACAAACAGTAGAAGACTTTTATCCAGTAAGATAGTTTAAAAACAGTAGCGCAACCGGAACAAACAACATTCCAATCTTAGGAACAACACATGTAGAACAAGAACTAAGATAAGTTTAGCAACCACAAACAGGGTGATGAGGAATTGGGGACAAGTATAGAGCATGTAAGTTTAAGCACACAGTAAGCAGAGTCATACATGGGTTCAGAGTCACAGAAGTCCTAAGGGATTCAAAGGTCTAAGGTATAGTAGGTATTTCAGAACTACGCAGAACAAATCAATCATAAAGTACAGGTTATACTACCACACAAAAGTTTAGACTAATAATCAAAGAAACATGATTGAATTAGAACCTAAAGGGGGATATAAACATACCGAGTCTAAGAAAGGGAGCACATTCAGGGACATCCTAATAAGCCATGAGACAGATAGATTAGTTGCAAGTTGAACAACAGAACCATAAGCAAAAACAAACTAAGAACAAGATGAATTGAAGTAATAAAAGAATCATGTTGTTGTTGAGACTTGAATTGAAATCAGGACATACCTGTATAAGAGATAGTAAACACAGAATGAACAAGAGAGATAGCACAATAGTTAGCCTTGGCTTGCAGCCGGCTAACAATTAGACAGTAGCAAGTAGCACAAGAGAAATAGAGCAGAGATTTTAAATGTAAGAGATAGTTTTGAACCACATTGTTCCTATTTTTGATCAATGCGTAGACATAGCATATATATAGTTGGAACTAGGTAAAAGGAATAAGGTAAAGAAATCAGACTGCCCAGTAATTATGGGACTCAGAGAATCAATCAGTTGTAAGTATCCCTAGAATTAAGGGAATTGTTCAAACGGCGAGTGGAAAATAAGGAAAGAAGGTAAAACAGTGTTCATGACAGGCAATTAAGCATCCCTTCATTGAAGGTTGCACTCAAACGGCTAGTAGGTAAGTACAATTAAAGAAAGTTACCATATAAGAGGACAATCTCAGACCAAATCATGCAAGCAATTGAGGCTAGGTTCGAAATTATCAATTAAGGAAGCAATATCAATCATAGTAACAAATCAAGGTAAGAAAAATAAGTTAGTGATTGGAAATCAGAAAAATATCTCATGAGAGATCAACAGGCCTTTTTCAAATCACAGTGAATCAGGGATTCAAGCAACTAGCAAATAGAAAATTTTATGTACAATATGGAGAGCCATATAATAAGTAAAGTAGTAAGTCAGGAAACAATTGAGTGTCAAAATAACACAGAATCAAGGATTCGAGCATGCATAACATTAGTTGAAGAGAATTAATCATGGAATAACACGGTCGTTAAGCAAGAACACAGAAACCCTAGTGGATGAAATTAGGAATCGTGTGAGTCAGGGAGGTAAGAAGAACCAAAGACAAACAACATAGGGTAAAGGTCAATTAAACACATACGCAAACACACAGGTAAACCATTAGTTTTCAGGGTTTTAGGTCTAAAATTAGGGTTTTACATAGATACTAGTACGAATCAACAGAGTAGTCATGATACACACAAAGGAGACGAAGAATCATAAACCCTAATAGGAAAACTAGAAATTCAAGTTGTTCATGACAATCAAGCACATATACTGACCAAACCTCAAGGAAAAGGTTTGAATAATGAAAACGTGAGGGAAAATCATGAGATAGTGTTAAAAATCGACAAAGAAACCATTTTTAAAAAGGGTTTCGGAACCCTAGTTAAAAGTGAAGAACCGCTTAGGGAAAATAGAAAAACCTTTAAAGAAACATCATAATAACTCGTAATAGGCATAAATCTATTGTAGATCTAAAAGAATCAGAAGTTTCAAACATTAGGGTTTTACAGAAAACCTCAGAGAAGATGAGAAGAACCTCGAACAGAACTGGCTCGAGCCTCAAGGGTCATAAACTTTACTCGAAATAAAGCTTTGGAGGCTTGAAGTAAAAAGGAACACCATGGGTGTGAGTAGACAAGTCCTTTCCCTTTGACGACCTTAGGGATGACAGTAGCGGCATAAGAGAGCCATGAGAGCAGGGGGTGATGAAGGTTTCAAGGTCTCCGGCGAGGGGTGGCCGGAGAAGATGAAGAGAGTCATCGGAAGCTGAAGAGACAGAAGTCTCTAGAAGAGACTTAGAGAGAGAGATCATAGTAGAGAGATGAGAGACATTGAGAAAATTAGAGGGGTTGGGGGAGTTAGTTCGAATTAATTAAGGAAATAATGATCTGGGCCGTTGATCTAATTTGATCAACGACTCAGATTGATTCGGGGTTGGGCCGGGTATGGAATTGGTTTGGGCTGGGTATGGAATTGGGTTGTTAAATTCTAATGGGTCGGGTTAAAAATTAGGCTAGAATTTAAATGAAATGTGGCTAATTGTTAAATACCCATTAAAATTAGATAAATAATTAATAAAAATAGGTACTAATTGTATAAAAATGAAATTAATGCTATATATATTAAAATTAAGGTAATTAGCTAGTATAACTAAAAATGATTGATAATCGAATTAAAAATAACATGAATGCGCAATCAGGCCATAATTGCAAAAGTTAAATAGTGCCTAATTGGTTAATTTATGAAATAGTCAAATCCTAATAGAATTAAATAGGATTACAAATAATATATTGAGCTGGGAAACATTTTGAAATTCTTTATAATATAATTTATGAATAATTATGGAATACAAAAATACTAAATAAATAGAAAATGAGTTAATAAAAATACGAAAAATTGTGGAAAAATACCACTCACATTAAAAATGATTTTTGAAGGTAACATGTAGGTTTGAAAATAATTTTGAGGACAAATTGGGTATCAACACTCATCATCAGCAATCTTGACTTTCTTTGACTCAGACCTGGTCCTTTTTGCAATGGTTGAGGGTGTGGCAGACACATATGCTGAATTCCTGGAAGAAGCCTTAGCTTTCTTGGGTTTAGGTGTCTCAACCACATTTGGAGCAGGCTGCTCCTCATGATGGACCAGGTCCATCGCATTGTCATCAACAGGAACTGCCTCAATAGGCTCTCCAACTTTTGCCTTTCCCTTGGCAGCCTTCTTCGTTTTGCTCCCTCTCAGAGCTCTTTCCAAGTCTTCTTCTCCTTTCCTAATAGCACTTCTAGTAGCACGAATCTTTTGGGCAGGACCATCAACAGATAATGAAGATTTCCTCTTTTTCGGTGGAACCGGGTTATTAGCCTTCTTGGACTTTGGAGTTCTCTTCTATTTGGGATTATAGGACTCCCCCAACTTCCTCAGCATCTCAGCCAACGTCTCCTCAATAGATGAACCAGGTTCATCTATTGATTGTTGTAGGATCTTCAGACCTTCTGATGCTTCCCCAGAAGTGATTCCCCCTAAAGCTGTGACTCCTTCCTCATCAATCATAGGAGCGGGGCCAAAAATAGCCAGAGTGGCACCGTCCTCCCCAGATCCCCTTACTGAGCTCCCTTCTCCCTCTCTCTCAAGGTTTACATTTTACCAAGTTTTCTCCGCCTATCCAGTACCTCTACATCCATAATCTACCCAACCAAAACAAATATGTTTTCAGCCATATTTGTTGCAGACCCAACTTCAAGATTTCCCTGTTCAGTGTCAGATAAACAAGGTGCTTCATCCTCATTAGCGAATTTGAAGGATTCACTGGAGGATTCAGAATCTTAGACCTTGCTATCTTGAAGTATTTCTTCTAAAAATTTGGCACGAGAACAAGAAGCAACTGATTTTCTGGCCAAAACTTTCGCTCTACATGCCCTGGGTGCTAAAGTAGGGTTAGGTGTAGGTTCAAGAACTGGAGGGTTTTGGGGGGTTGAAGATCTGGCTGGAGAATGTGAACTATATACTGATGGAGAATTAGAACTAGAATTATCGTCCCCATAATCAGGGTTGGTGGAGGAAGATGAAGCAGGGGGTGGTGAAGACATTTTGTGAAGAATTTGGAAGAGAAGAAAGTTGATCAGTTTTTGTTTGAGAGGAATGAAGAACCAGGTTCGATGATTATGCTTTTTCAAGAGGGGAGGTAATGATGGCCTTTTAAAGATATGGTCATTAATTGTACAACGACAGATTTATTAGTCAACTGAGAGTCTAATCGCTGTAGGGGTGTCATTGATTAGACGGTTAGGAATCCCTAAATCTAGGCTAATTAAGATACGGTGGGACTTCTTGAAACTGGTTCATTTTAGGATAAGTACAGGGAGTTTGAAATGAACCAAATATAGATAAAGTCCTGCTCACGTGTGACTATAATTATTTCAATAACTGTATGGAGATGAGCACGTACCTTGTCAGTCAGATGAACCAGCAACGATGAACCAGGTTCATCATGTTAAAGTCTTTAATTTGCCTCAATTTACAAAGATAGAAAAATATCATTAGCAACCAGTGAATCATATTAATACATTGCAAGAGAGTGTGCCAGTAAAGTCATGATACTATGCAATGATTAGTCTGGTTAATTATCTATTTTAGTGTTTCTAGCCAAAAAATATTTTTCCATTTTTTTTCATTTTTGTTTTTCAATTAGGTGATCTTAATCATCCCTAATTCAAGCCGGTTTCTCTAAAAATGCTCCCTACTCAGTGCTTTAGTAAAGATATCTGCAATTTGTTTGTCAGTAGCACAAAATTCGATTGAGATCATTCCTTTTTCATAGTTATCCTTTAGGAAATGGTGTCTAACATCTATGTGTTTAGTTCTTTTATGATGAACCGGGTTCTTCGTCATACTAATTGCACTAGTGTTGTCACATAAAATAGGAGTGCATCTAATCTCTATACCAAAGTCCATGAGTTGTTTCTTGATCCATAGCAACTGAGCACATCATGAGGCTGTAGCCACATATTCAGCCTCAGTAGTAGACAAGGCTACTGAATTTTGTTTCTTGGTGGACCAAGACACAAGGCAAGAACCCAAAAAGTGAGCCATGCCTGAAGTACTTTTCCTGTCAACCAGGAAATCTGCATAATCTGCATCAGCATATCCTACAAGGTCAAAATTACTACCTTTAGGATACCAAAGGCATAAATCAGTAGTGCCTTTCAGATATCTCAGAATTCTCTTCACTGCAGTTAGATGAGACTCATTTGGATTTTCCTGAAACCTAGCACACAGTCCTACATTGAACACAATATCAGGTATGCTGGCAGTGAGATATAATAAAGACCCAATCATCCCTCTGTATAACTTCTGATCAACGGATTAACCAGGTTCATCCACATCTAATTTTGTAGCTGTGGCTATGGGGGTGTCAATTTCTTTTGAGTCTTCCATTTTAAATCTTTTGAGAAATTCCTTCACATATTTTTGTTGATGGATCATTGTTCCACTTGAGTTTTGCTTGATTTGCAAGCCTAAAAAGAAGTTTAGCTCACCCATAATACTCATCTCAAACTCACTCCCCATAAGTTTAGCAAATTCCTTACTCAATTTTTCAGAGGTCGCCCCAAATATGATATCATCCACATATATTTGCACAACCAGGAGATCCTTACCTTTTTCCTTTAAGAACAAGGTACTGTCAGTTTTACCTCGTTTGTATCCATGTTCTAACAGGAATTTTGATAGCCTCTCATACCAAGCTCTTGGTTCTTGTTTGAGTCCATACAAAGCCTTCTCAAGTTTGTATACATGGTCAGGTGACTCCTTGTTTTCAAAACCTGGAGGCTGTTTTACAAATATTTCTTCCTTTAGATAGCCATTAAGGAAAGCACTCTTTACATCCATCTGATGGAGAGTGAATTCCATGTGTGCAGTAAATGCTATAAGAAGTCTGACTGCCTCCAATCTTTCCACAGGAGAAAATGTCTCATCATAATCAATTCCCTCTTCTTGACTATATCCTTGGACAACCAGCCTGGCCTTGTTTCTTGTAACAGTTCCATCCTCATCGAGTTTGTTCCTGAAGACCCACTTGTGCCAATCACTGATCTGTCTAATGGTTTGGGTACCAAGTGCCATACTTGACTTCTTTCAAATTGATTCAGCTCTTCTTGCATGGAATTTACCCCATCAGCATCTTGTAAGGCTTCAGCAATGTTCTTTGAGTCGATCAAGGATAGAAAAGCATCAAACGCACACAGATTTTTCAAAGAGGATCTTGTTTTGATTTCGGATGTCAAATCTGTTATGATGTTCTCAAGAGGGTGAGAACTCTGATATCTGTGTGGTTTGAGCACCAATTTTTCACTCCTAGATGATCCCATGGTGTCTTGTTGGGTTGGAACAGGATCAGGGCCACGGTCCATAGTAATTTGCTGTTGAATTCCCCCCTGTCATGTCGCTTGGGGTAGTTGGACCTGGTCCATCACCTGTTCCATCTTCCATATTTTCTTCAATTTGTTCACTGCTTCTGACCACTCCAAGCTTCTCATCTTCTGGTCCCTGTCTCTCAGAAAGAGTGTTAGTTTCATCAAAAACAACATGCACACTCTCCTCTACACACATAGTTCTTTTATTATATACTTCATAAGATTTGCTATGTGATGAATATCCCAAGAATACTCCTACATCACTTATGGGATAAAATTTACCTAGGGAATATTTGCCATTGTTGTGCACAAAGCACTTGCATCCAAAAGCCTTAAGGTAGGATATGTTGGGCTTTCTCCCTTTAAGTAATTCATAAGGAGTTTTCTCTACCAGTGGCCTGGTCATGCATCTATTTATTATGTAGCATGCAGTGTTTATTGCTTCTGCCCAGAAGCTGTGGGGTAGATTTCTAGAAAGAAGCATGGTTCTAGCCATGTCTTCAAGAGTTCTGTTCTTTATTTCAACAACCCCATTCTTCTATGGGGTTCTAGGGGCAGAAAAAGTTGTTATTAATACCATGTTCATCACAAAACTCAGCAAACTTTGCATTCTCAAATTCAGTACCATGATAAGATCTTATTGATGCTAGTTGATTTCCTAATTATTTTTCAGTTTTTCTAACAAATAAGGTGAACATATCAACTGCTTCAGCTTTAGATGTTAGAAATAAGGTCCAAGTGAACCTTGAGTAATCATCAACTAGCACCATTACATATTTCTTACCACCTCTGCTCAGAGTTCTCATAGGACCACATAAGTCCATATGAACCAGTTTCAACGTCCTGGTGGTATTGGCCATTTCTTGCTTTTGAATAAGGATCTTACCTGCTTCCCCCTTGCACATGCCTCACAAACTTTGTCTTCCTTGAACTTAATGTTAGGAAGCCCTACCACTAAGTCCTTAGAGACTAATTTGTTAAGCTGATTCAGACTCGCGTGACCAAGTCTTTTGTGCCAAAGGAGGGGATCACTGTCCAACACACTTAAGCAAGTGAGTTCATTTTCAGACAGTGTGGACAAGTCTATGACATAGATGTTATTCATTCTTTTTCCCTGCAAAACAATCTTGTCAGTAAGCAGGTTAATCACAAAACATTTTGTGGAAGTGAAAGCAACCAGGTTACCTCTGTCACACAATTGTGACACACTGATCAGGCTATATTTCAAGCCATCTATCAAGTACACATGTTCAATGGAACGTGTGTCATTCCTACCTACCTTACCAACCCCTATAATTTCACCTTTATTTCCATTTCCAAAGGAGACATTTCCTCCTTTGGGGTTTTCAAGTGAAAGGAACTGTTCCTTGTTCCCTATCATATGTTTTGAGCAGCCACTATCCAAGTACCAAATTTGGTTGCTTCCTCTCACTTAAACCTACAAAAAGAAATCAGGGGTTAGTCTTAAGAACCCAAACTAGTTTGGGTCCTTTTATATGAGAGAAAGGATGAATTAAGCTTTTTCTAGCCCAATTTGGTAACCAGTATTTCTTTTTAACAAAACTCTCATTTCTTCGACTGGTTGCTCTTTTGCAGTACACTCAATTTCGTAATGACCAATATTACCACAATGGGTGCAAATTTTATTCTCAGGGAGAGTCAGATGCTTGCTTTTGGGATCCCACTTGGCCAGTTGACTCCCAAAGTCACGTCCTCTCCGGTTGCTACTATGATTTTCTTGAAGCCATGTCAAGGCATCAGAGGATTTATTCCATTTTCAAGTTCGATCTAACTCATGTTTGACTTTACCAAGTTCTTCTTTAAGTGTCCTTATTTGTTCATCCTTGGTATACATCTTATCTTTTAGTTTTCCCATATTGTCTTCTAACATGGTATGAGAATGATCAACAATCGTTTTACTGGATCCTAGCTTTAACTTTAAATTTTCAGATTTTAGCTCTAGAATCTCAGTTTCAAGTGGATGAACCTGGTTCATCAGGACAATGTTTTTCTTTTCAGATTCACTTACTCTGATTTCCAGGTTCATGCATTTTACTTTTAGCATTGCACATTCTTTAGAGAGTTGTTCTTTCTCTTTGGTTGTTTCTTCAGAATCATCCATGAAATCCAGTAGCAACTCAGAGAGTTTCTCTTTAGATAGGAACTTTATTTTGTTTTTGAGATGGGAGATACTTACCTCTGGTTCTTCATATGATTCCTCATCATATTCTCCAATTGCCATGAGTGCCTGTTCTTCATTCTCACCATCTTCTGATTCTTCATCTGAACCTTTACCCCAAGCAACAACCATAGATTTTGTTGTGGTTTTCTTGGGTTGGACCAGTTCCTTCTTCCTGTTCCTTCTTTCAAATCTCTCCTTTTTCTATTCCACTTCCCACTGAGGACAGTTTTTGATATGGTGGTCAGTTTTTCCACACTTGTAGCATCCCTCGTTGGTTGGCCTTTCTGGAGATTTTACTTTGTTGTAGTTTCCACCTCTAGAGATGCCCTTCTTCCTTATGAGAAAGTTTTTGAATCTTTGGTAATCATGGCCATCTCATCTTCTTCCAGATCTGCTCCCTCAGTGATTCTCAGTGCTAGACTCCTTTCCTTCTTTGGAGCATCCATTTTCATTGTCTGCCTTCTGAGTTCGTAGGCAGTAAGGTTTCCAATTAGCTCTTCCAATCTGAGGGTTGCCATATTTTTAGATTCCTGGATAGCAGTGATTTTACTTTCCCAGGAAATTGATAAGACCCTAGTCAGGATCTTCTCTACCCTGTCCTCTTCAAGAATGACTCTACCAAGAGACTTGAGTTCATTTGTCAAAGTTGTGAACCTTGTGTACATCTCTTGGATTGTCTCTCCTTCATTCATAGTGAATTTTTCATACTGAGAGTATAGTAGAGTACCTCTTGATCTTTTCACCTGAGGTGTTCCTTCATGGGCTACTTGTAAGGTATCCCAGATTTCTTTGGCAGTGGTGCATCTTTGAATCCTACTATACTCGTCTGGACCTAGTCCACAAACTAGCAACTTTTTGGCCTTAGTATTTTTCTCCCATTTCTTTAGATCCTGAGTAGTGCAGTCAGCCCTAGTTTTTGGTACATCTATTCCTTCAGCAGTCTTCTTCATGGTGGTTAGAGGACCATCAATGACTATGTCGCAAAGCTCATAGTCTTCTCCAATCAAGTGGTCCTTCATCCTGTTCTTCCACCAAGAGTAATACTGGCCATTAAAGAGTGGTGGCCTTGCAGTTGATTGACCCTCCCAGTTTCCAGGTGGTGCACTCATTTTGATCTTTTTCAAGGTGTTAGCCTTTTTAAGGATAACCCGCTCTGATACCAATTGATGTTTTATACGTCAATATCACACAAGAGGGGGGTGATTTGTGTGGTGTCCAATTGTTGAGTGCAGTCTCTATAGAAGAACCTAGTTCTTCTTGGTGTTCCAACTTCTACTTTTTGCGGAAAAGTAATTGCAGAAATTAAAGAATACAACAATTTTACGTGGAAAACACCTGGCTCAAAAAGTGAAAAAACCACGATCTACTTCCCAGTAGGATTTTCCCAAACTCTTCACTACAACTCTGAGCCAAACAGCATTTACAAAATAAACTCTTTTGTAAACCTAAGGATTAACTCTAACCCTTTGTGGAAAACTAGCCTCTAGCTAATTGCGACAAACTTCAAGTTAACTCTAACTTGAACAATGTGTACCTATTACAATTGCTTCTAGATAAAGCTGAAAGATACAATATAAAATCACCTACTACAACCATCTAGACTCAAAAAGACAACAAATGGAACTAGTTCTTCTAGTTGGTTCAAGTAGCTTTTGTGTCGCACAAGGATTCTGCTTGCAAAATTGGTTTGGTAATTTTGCTTTCAGTTCTTGTTTCACTTCTGTCTTTGTGCGATTAAATCTTCAACAGGATGCTTCAACATTTTATAGCGCCAGTAGTTGAGAGGTTGTTGTTTATTTCTAGTGCAACTCTTCCTTGGTGGAAGAGTTTGTGTTCAACTCAACTTCCTCAATTGTTTCTGTCCTTGCTGAAATCGACCTCTATCTTCTTATCATTTTGAAACCTTTTCGCTTTAGGAGACAACCTCTTAGTTCACAGATAATTCACAGATCATGTTTATCTCCTGTGCATGAACGCTTCTTGTGCCAATGGGTCTTTTTGCCCTGATGGACCTGGTTCAACAGGGTAGGAATTTGTCAATCTTCAAAACCATGCAGTGACTTGGTACAACATATAGTCTTCATTGACGATATCCTTGTATATTACCGAAGTCGAGAAGATCATGCTAATCACCTTAGGGTAGTTCTGCAGCCTCTTCATCATCACCAATTGTATGCGAAGTTCTCGAAATGTGAATTTTGGCTTGAATCAGTTACCTTTTTGGTCCATGTTGTCTCCAGGTAAAGGATTCAGGTTGATCCCCATAAGATCGCAGCAGTGAAGGATTGGCCTAGACCTACAACCCCGACAGAAATTCGTAGTTTCCTGGGTTTAGCTGGATATTTTAGGAGGTTTGTGGAAGGATTCTCTACTCTCGCCTCCCTATTGACAAACTAACACAGAAAGCGGTCAAGTTCTAGTGGTCCGATGCTTGCGAAAGGAGTTTTAAGGAGTTGAAATCAAGATCGACTTCGGCGCCGGTGTTGACCTTGCCAGAGGACACCGAGGGGTTCGTGGTGTATTGTGATGCTTCAAGGGTGGGTCTTGGGTGTGTATTGATGCAATGTGGTAAGGTTATAGCATATGCTTCAAGGCAGTTTAAGAATCACGAAAAGAATTATCCGACTCATGATTTGGAGCTTGCAGCAGTTGTTTTGCATAAAAGATCTGGCGGCATTATCTTTATGAGGTCCATGTGGGAGTGTTCACAGACCACAAGAGTCTCCAATATATATTCAAACATAAGGAATTAAACTTGAGTCAAAGGAGATGGCTGGAGTTGCTTAAGGATTATGATATGGATATCTTATATCATCAAGGGAAAGCTAATGTGGTGGCGGATGCTCTTAGTCGGAAATCTATGGGTAGCTTGGCCCACATGGAAGTAGGTCAAAGGCCCTTGACTCAAGAAATTCACCAGTTGGCCAACCTGGGAGTTTGTCTTACGACCTTTGACGAAGGGGATGTCATAGTACGTAACAAAGTAGAATCATCGCTTGTGGCATAATTCAAGGAAAATGATCTGGTGTTAGCGCGGATAAAAGAGGAACTTCTTAATAATAGGACCACAATTTTTTCGCTCGGCAAAGATTACGGTGTCTTGCGATGCCAAGGACGATTATGTGCCCCAGATGTGGATGACCTTAGGGAGAGGATAATGGCAGAGGCTCATAATTGGAGATATTCTATACACCCCGGTTCTACAAAAATGTATCATGACCTCAAATAAGTTTATTGGTGGAATAGTATGAAGAGGGGTGTGGCGAACTTTGTGGCTAAATGCCCGAACTGTCAGTAAGTAAAGGCTGAACATCAAAGGCCTGGCGTGTTGTCACAGCTTATAGAAATACCGACGTGGAAGTGGGAGATGATCAATATGGATTTTGTGGTAGTATTACCCCGTACTCTGCGCAAGTTTGACTCAATTTGGGTAATAGTGGATCGACTCTCAAAGTCAACACATTTCTTGCCGGTTAAGTCCACCGACACTGCAGAACAATATGCTCAGTTATATATCAAGGAAATAGTCAGGCTCCATGGCACTCTAGTTTCCATTATTTCGGATTGAGGGGCCCAGTTCAAAGCTAACTTTTGGAAGATAATTCAACAAGGGTTAGGGACAGAGGTGAATCTCAGCATAGCTTTTCACTCGCAGACTGATGGACAAGCTGAGCGGACCATCCAAACGCTCGAGGACATGTTACGTGCTTGTGTGCTTGATATTAAAGGTAGCTGGGATAATCATTTTCCACTTATTGAGTTTTCTTATAACAACAGCTTCCATGCTAGTATTCAGATGGCACCATTTGAGGTTTTGTACGGTAGGAGATGTAGGTTGCCGATTGGGTGGTTCGAGGTTGGAGAGGATGAATTATTAGGACCAGATCTCGTGCATCAAGCTATGGAGAAGGTTAGAATCATAAAGGAGTTGTTGAAGACTCCTCAGATCCATCAGAAATCCTATTGGGATGTTCGTCGCAGGGATTTGGAGTTCCAAGAAGATGATTGGGTGTTCTTGAAGGTATCTCCCATGAAGGGGGTCATGCGGTTTGGGAAGAAAGGGAAATTGAGTCCGAGGTATGTAGGGCCATATAGAATCACTCAAAGGATAGGACAAGTTGCGTATAGGCTAGAGTTGTCCCCTGTAATGTCATTGGTGCACTCGGTGTTTCATGTGTCCATGTTGAAGAAAGTGGTTGGAGACCCGTCTGCCATCATGCCGGTTGAGAATGTTGAGGTTAACGAAGAATTGTCGTATGAAGAGGTTCCGGTTGCTATTCTTGATAGACAGGTCCGTAAGTTGAGAAACAAGGAAATCACATCGGTTAAAGTATTATGGCGATATCAACAAGTCGAGGAAGCTACTTGGGAAGCTGAAAATGAAATGAAAAAGAAGTACCCTCATTTGTTTGAATAAGTCAGGTAATAGTTTATGAAGTTGTCATCTCTAAATAATTGCATTGCTTGTCAAATCGTGAAAAGCCACCCCACTTCCCTAGTCATCTGTCCTCTTATAACTCCTTAATTTGTGCTGTATTTGTATTCTATTGTGTTGACTGATTATGTAAAGTTCGTTGAGATGTGTTTCGGGGGCTCTCTGACAGGTGGATAGGCCTAATTACAAAGGAAACTCTGGCAAAAGTTTTAGAAAAATTAGGAGTTAGTTAAATTTGGGGGTTGGCGTATAGTATAGTCGAACCCAAGTGATTCCCCAATCCTCATTCGAGGACGAATGTTCTTAAGTGGGGGAGGATGTAAAGACCCGTAGAATTCTTAACCAAAAATGATGCCCAGTTAGATCCCCATGATGATATAGCCGTAGAAATTATTAGGTTCAGACCATTTAGGAGTGAAAAGTACCACCGAACTTAGAGGAAGAAAATTCGTGAAGGGGTGCTAATCTGCAGTCCACTATGCGTCGCATATCAGGTATGCGGACCGTATAATGTCCGCATAGTATGACAGTTTGCTGACCATTTTGAGGGCAACTATGCGGCCTAAAATGCGATCGCATATCAGGTATGCAAGCCGCATAGTTGCCGCATCTTTGCGTTCGAGTTTTTGCGGGGGGAGTTATGCGGTGCACTATGGGACCGCATAACAGGTATGCAGACTGCATAGTTGCCGCATACCTGGGCAGGCCACTTTTCTTTTTCGCCCAGCTGAGGCCAGTTATGCGGCAGGTTTGCAGACCGCATAACCAAAATGCGAGCGCATTTTGGACCGCATACCTGCGTCGGGGCACCCATTTCCTAATTTTTAAAACCCGACCCCAGGACAACATAACACCTATCCCCCATCATTTTTAGCCATTTTTCTTATACATTAGAGTGATTTAACAAAGAGTTTTATGGAGAAGGTTCCCTCTTAATCAAATTAATCCTCAATCATCACTCAAGGCTTGGGATTAACCAACTAGAGTACCAATTCTTGCACTTTAAGAGGTAAATTTCCAACATACCAACCTTGATTTCCAGATTTTAGCTAAAATGGGCCATGGATAGGATAGTTCATGGGAATAGGGATAGAGACCTTTCATGCATGTAATCAAGTAATCCTAATCTTATAAGAGAAACGGGTTAGAGTAATCTTTCACTCAAAGGGATCATGCAACCTTAATGAACCCACAATGTTTGATATAATGCTAAAAAACACTAGGGCCATGATCATTATTCCTAATTTTGGTTTCAATTGTGATACATTATGGATTAGATTGAAGGTGCTAAACGGTCGGGCAAATTGTGGTAGAAATTAAGGGAAAACCCTATTAAGGTATATATGGCTAACTCTAATCTTCATAGAATGAACTCGTTGGTGCTCAAATGTACAATATGAATTACCTTGTTTGATTCCCTAAAAGAATTGAGGGGTTCTATGTGTTAAGTCGGGAAAATCTTGCTTCTATGTTGTTCTAAGTTACTACCATGTCAATATGCTATTTGAAAGTATGAATTGTGATTTTTATGCTCTTTCATTTATGATGTGTACGAATCCTTATGTATGTGTTGGTTCTAGTTAATATGGAAGATGAGTGTATGAAACGGTTAAAGAGAGTAATGTTTACATAAATGGTTAAATATGCCCAAGTGCCAAGAACGGTATAATAAAAGAGAGGTGAACTAAAGGATTTAATCTATATGGTTATGTCCCAGAGTGAGATGGCTTAGCCAATCGGGTCGAGATCGGACTGTACACATGGTGGTAATCGCATCGAAAATATTATATTGGTAATGTCTCATTGTTTCAAGTGAGATGGCTTAGCCGGACAGGCAAAGACCGGACTCCGTGTAAAACCGATACGGTGGTAATTATGAAACTATGATGCTGTAATGTCTCACTTGGGATGGCTTAGCCGGTCGGGACGAGACCGGACTCCGTATGAGAACGACACGGTGGTATATTAAAAATTGTGGCACTTGGATTTAAAGAACTACTATCCAAAAGATGGCAAAACGGGATAAGAAAACATTGTGACTCTTATTTGTGTTTCCCCTATTTCTGTGGATTGTTATTTGATGTCTCTAATTGTATTATTACATGTTTGATGTTTATTCTGTCTAGCGTAGAGTTTTTTCATACATACTAGTACTATTCAATGGTACTAACGTCCCCTTTGCCGGGGGCGCTACATCTTCTTATGGATGTAGGTGGCTCTGTAGCTGGTAGCGCTAATCGTCGATAGTGGTGCCTAATTCTCCTCATCCTTACAGAAGTTCTGGTGAGCTCCATTTCCTCCCGGGGCCATGTATAAAAATGTGTTGCTCTCTCTTGTGTATGTTGTTCTATTTTGAGGTATAGTCGGGGCCTTGTCGCCTGCGGAACTGTGTTCATCTTCTTTATCTTAGAGGCTCCGTAGACACTTATGTGGGTCATGTATGCTTTCGGGTAATACTTGGGATAACTTGTAACTTGAATTCCATCTCGTGAAGGTTATAATTAGCATGTATTTTTTGGATAACCTAATTGTTGATATCGATATATAAGAAAGAAGGGATTAATATCATGAACATACGCTTTTGATTCATTTCCTGCTAACTCAGTAAACAATGTTATACAAAAATCTCAGGGAGTAAATTAGTCGGGTAGGAAAGGCTAATCAGGCTTGCTTGACTGGGTTCACTCGGTTAAGCGTCGGTCGCATCCCCCAGAGTTGTGGCGTGACAGATGACCGGTCATCATATATTTCTGCAAGAGGTATGAAGTCTGCCTCGATCAGATCCATCCTTCAATGTGGAGGATCTGGATTCTTCTCATGTTCTTCGCGACCAAAATTGATGGATACCGGTTCATCGTAGATCACCTACTTCATCCATACAGTCCCATAATATTCCGAGGGGGGCAGATAAAACTTGTGCGTCGGGCTAGTTGTAAGAAATATGACATGGGAAATTTATATTATTTATATTGACAATGATACAATGAGCCATATATATATATATATATATATATATATATATGATGTGCCGGAGAATTTCGGCACATTTAATACCAAATTTCTTAAATTATAGTTTGTTTCAAGAGCATTTACCCTCTATACTTATAGAATTTTGACGTTTTGCAGTGCGTGAGATGTAAATACTCAAGACCATGAAAAGAAAGCAAAGAAGCTAAAAAGTGAGGGAAACAACACTATGCGATCACATATCTGACAAGAGAGCGTCGCATAACTTAAATGCGAAACGCATAATGCACCCAGGGATCGCAGACCGCAACAGAAAAGATAGGCATTCTCAAGAGCTAAAATGCGGTCGAGTATGCGATCGCATAACTCACATGCGAGCCGCATACTTAACCGCAGAATCCTCGGTGCCTGAAGCTGCACCAAGAATGCGATGTCAATCTGTGGTCTCACATCAACAATGCGGTGACGACCAGGAAACTAGGGTTTAGATATGCGATGAGAACATGAAGGATGCGAACCGCATTCCTGTTATGCGATAGGAATGCAATCGCATAACCTGTCTGCAGGGGCATTTTTGTCTGTGTCCCACCCGACCTTTGGCCCACTATAAAAGGATTTATTTGGGTTTTGTGGGTCATTCTTGTCCAGTCTTTGAAGAACATTCCCCTATTAGAATATTCTCTTCTTTTTGCAAGCATTATAACTTCATTCTTGGTTTGTAAGCATTAATGACACTTAATACTCTTAGCTTTTTGTTATTTATTATGAGTATCTAGCCTTAAATACTAAGGTTGTGGACTCTAAATGGGTGTTATGTATTTGGGTATTTAACATTGAATATATGCATAATGGGTTGTTGATATTTATTTATTCTTCATTGTACATTTCTTGTTAGTGGTTGCAAACACTAACTTATGCCATAAAATCTTTCTTAGCTTGGAAAAGTGGGTTAGAATTGGTAAGAGTAAATATCAAAGACTCAAGGCTTTAAACCTTGTTTAATAGAATCACTTAGGGATAAGATGGTTTTATTTGGCATAAAGTGATTTGGATTTCATTGCAACTCTTTTATATTTGGGAAAATTATAAAGAGGAAATACTACTCTATTATTGGAAAATATTGGGTAGCCATCTAGAAATCAATTGCATATCAAGAACTTCCCATTAGAAATTTATCATATTAATACCCATTTTCATTACACGTCATTAAAAGGGGACACAACCTTGGTTCACTTAATCATATTAACTACACTTTTAAGTAAATCTCATTGCTACTACTTCTATTAGATTACTACACAACCAACCCCCATCTCCCCATTTACTAATGGAATGGAATTATGATTTGAGTTAAGAATCACACTATCAAAGTAACATTTTCACACCTATTCCCTGTGGGATTCGACCCCAACCTCGTTGGGTTATTATATTTGACTTCGACCGCTTTACACTATTTTAAAGTGTAATTTGAGCGTATCAAATTTTGGCGCTGTTGCTGGGGAATACGGTGTTGAAATTACTAGTTATTGTGTACTTCACTTTCTATCTTTTTCTATTCCATCACAAGTTGCTTGTTTTGTATTGATGTCCCAGGTCACAATGGCCGATAATTATGATGAAGAGGAAAATCCTTTCGCCGATACTGAGAAATACATCGACGACTCCAATGCCATACTTCCACCGGTAGTTGGTGCATCGACATTTAAAGCGGACCATGGAATGATACTGATGCTCAAGGCAGAAGGATTATTTTACAATTCAACTGATGATGACCCCACGCAACACCTAAGGAATTTCTTGGGTGTGTGCGCCATGCACAAACAGACCAATGTATCAGATGACGCATTGAGGTTGCGGGTGTTCAAGTACTCATTAGCGGGAGAGGCAAGGAAATGGATTCACAACTTACCTCCTTACACCATCACTACATGGCCGGAGCTAGTTCGAGCCTTTTTGTCAAAGTGGTTCCCGGATAGCAAGAAATCTGAGCTTAGAGACAAAATATTCTTCTTCAAGCAAATGCCAAGGGAACACTTACATGAAGCATGGGACCGATTCAAGTTGTACCTTGTGAGATCACCAAACCATGGGTTCCCGGATCATATTTTGATAGAAATTTTTTACATGGGATTGGACCCACTCTCCCAGTCAATTGCAAAGAATGCCGCGGGTGGGTCTTTCATGGATAATTCATTTGCTAGAATTACGCAAATTCTAGACAAGATGGCTAAGCACAATCAAGATTGGCATTCGGAAGATACAACTAGGGGAATTTCTTATGGAACTCCTTCTCTGGCAAACATGATCAAAGAGAATCAAGAGAGAGACCAAGTAATTTCCGGTCTCGCCACTAATGTTGATGTATTGACAAAGATGCTCAAGGAAAATCAAACCAAGAAAGTGCATATGGTGGAAGACATGCAATCGATGGGAAATCAAGAATGGGAAGAAGCAAACTATGTTCAAAACTCCCAAGGTGGTTATCGCCAACAAAACAATTGGAGGCCAAACCCGCAAGGGCAAGGCCAACAAAATTGGCGCAATGAACAAGGCGGTCAAGGATCGTGGAACAACAACAATAACTACCCCAATAGAAGCTCCAATCCTTATGTACCACCAAGAGTGCAATATTCCAACTCTTCACAATCATCAAGTGAATCTAAAATGGAAGGGATGCTAGAGCGGATTTTGCAAAACCAAGAGAAAAACGATGCAACAATGAGGAATATGTCCGAGGTGGTGGGGTCACACACCGCTTCGATTCAAAAACTTGAATTGCAAATGAGAGATCTATCAATAGAGCAAACTCCCAAGCAAAAAGGCACACTCCCAAGTGACACGGTAGTAAATACGAGAAGCGGCCCAAGTGGGTCGACATCTCATTGCATGGACATAACAACGAGAAGTGGTAAGGTGATACAAGACGAGAGTGAGAAAGTGATTGATGTTGAGAACAATGATAAAGGAGAGAAAGCACAGAGTGAGTCGCCGGTAGTAGTGGAGGTTGGAGAAACCCTCCTAGAGGATGAGATTCAAAGAGAAAGAAAAGGAAAGGCCGTGGAGAAGGCGAAGGAGACCCCAAAGGCTCCTCCCCCAATTCCTAGACCTATTCCTCCATTTCCTCAACGGTTTGCACGAAGAGTGGATGATGGGATGTTCGAAAAAATTCTACGACATCTTGAAGAAATTGTCGGTGAATATTCCATTCTTGGAAGCTTTCCAAGAAATGCCGAGGTTTGCCAAGTACTTGAAAGAGTTGATGACGAAGAAGAGAAAAACCAAGAATGAGGTGGTGAATTTGACTCATCGGGTTAGTTCAATAATTACTACATCAACTGTGGAGAAAAATGGAGACCCGGGAGATTTTACTATTCCGTGCACCATTGGGTTGAGAGATTTTGCTAGAGCACTTTGTGACAATGGTTCTAGTATAAATTTGATGCCTCTTTCTATTTACAAGCAAGCGGGATTGGGATTGCCAAGACCAACTAGCATGCGTTTGCAAATGACCGATCGAACTATAAAGAAACCCTTGGGCATTGTTGATGATGTTTTAGTGAAGGTGGGGAAGTTCCTTCTTCCGGCCGACTTTGTCATCTTGGATTGTACAATCGACAAAGAGATTCCTATCATTCTAGGGAGACCATTCCTTGCGACGGGAAGAGCATTGATGGACTCGGAACGGCATGAAATCAAATTCCGGGTGAATGATGAAAAAGTCACTTTCCAAGAAAGCAAAGGTTTGAAGTTGCCAAGTGCTTATGATGGAATTTCGGTAATTGATGTGGTTGATGAGGTGGAGGATGCCGTTGAGATGAAAATGGAAGAAGAGGGCCTCGGAGAGGCATTGGCGGCAATTTTGGTAAATTTTGATGATGAGAACATTGAGGGTTATGTGGAGATGGTCAACGCATTGGAAGGGCGTGGGTCCTATACATATGCACCAAAGAAGATTTCCCTCGACCTAGAGAATTGAATGACGCCGCCCGCAAAGCCTTCAATCATGGAGCCACCACACCTTGAGCTCAAACCACTTCCATCGCACTTGAGGTAAAAATTTCTGGGCTCTAATAATACTTTACCCGTAATCGTGTCTTCTTTGTTGAATGATGTGCAGGTAGATGCATTGCTAAATGTCTTGCGGAAGCACCGACAAGCGATTGGATGGACAATAGCGGACATCCAGGGAATTCGCACCGGCATATGTGAACATAAAATTCAACTGGAAGAAGGGAGCAAACCAAGCGTAGAGCATCAAAAAAGGTTAAATACCTCTATGCAAGAGGTGGTCAAGAAGGATATAATCAAATGGTTGGATGACGGGGTTGTCTACCCCATTGCAGATAGTCCGTGGGTAAGTCCGGTGCAATGTGTGCCCAAGAAAGGAGGCATGACGGTGATCCACAACGAAAGGAATGAACTTATTCCTACGCGGACAGTCACCGGATGGAGAGTGTGCATGGACTACCGGAAGCTTAACAATGCTACTTGCAAGGATCATTTCCCTATGCCTTTTATTGATCAAATGCTTGATCGGCTAGCGGGAAGATCTTTCTATTGCTTCCTTGATGGATATTCCAGATACAACCAAATCAACATCGCCTTGGAAGATCAAGAGAAAACAACTTTCACTTGCCCGTACGACACCTTTGCTTTTAGTCGGATGCCTTTTGGGCTGTGCAATGCCCCGGCCACATTTCAATGATGTATGATGTCCATATTCTCCGATATGGTGGAGGATTTCTTGAAAGTCTTCATGGATGATTTCTCGGTGGTGGATGACTCATTTGAGCATTGCCTTGACAACCTCCGACAAGTGCTAAAAGGGTGTGAAGAAACCAATCTTGTGCTCAATTGGGAAAAATGTCACTTCATGGTTGATGAGGGGATTTTTTTGGGGCACAAAATTTCAAAGAAGGGCATTGAGGTCAATCGGGCAAAGATTGAGATCATCTCCAAACTCCCTCCTCCAACTTCAGTGAAAAGCATCCGAAGCTTTCTTGGTCATGCCGGATTCTATCGGCGCTTTATCAAGGACTTTTCAAAAATTGCAAGCCCTATGTGTAAACTCCTTGAAAAAGATTCCAAATTCTTGTTCGATGAAGGATTCCTCAAAGCATTTGAGGAGCTTAAAGAAAAGCTCACCACGGCCCCCATTATTTTCACACCGGATTGGTCTCTTCCATTCGAGCTTATGTGTGACGCCAGTTGTGTTGTTATTGGAGCGGTATTGGGTTAAAGGCACAAAAAAATTCTCCATCCCATCTACTATGCAAGCAAAACTCTTAATGGGGCCCAAATGAACTACACAGTGACAGAGCAAGAGCTTCTTGCTATTGTCTATACTTTTGAGAAATTTCGGGCTTATCTTTTGGGATCCAAGGTGGTAGTCTTCACAGATCATGATGCTCTTCGCTATCTTATGGAGAAGAAAGATGCCAAGCCAAGGTTGATCCAGTGGGTCCTTCTATTGCAAGAATTTGACTTTGAGGTCAAAGACCGGTGGGGCACTGAAAATCAAGTTGCGGACCATCTCTCTCGAATTGAAGAAAACGGGCGCCCAAGAGATGACTTAGATATTGATGATGCTTTACTTGATGAGCATATTCTAGCATTATCCTCTTCTTCAGATCCTTGGTATGCTGACATTGCAAATTATTTGGTGAGTGAGCTTATTCCGGATGGATTGGAACCATATCAGAAGAAGAAATTTTTGAGGGAATGCCGTCAATACTATTGGGAGGAACCATTTTTGTTCCGCATCTGTGGAGACAACATTATTAGAAGATGTGTTCCGGAAGAAGAAGTGATGCCAATTCTAAAGGCATGTCATGACTCACCGGTGGGGGGTCACCATGGAGGGAACCGGACGGCGGCGAAAGTACTTGAATGTGGATATTATTGGCCAACTCTCTATCATGATGCAAATCAAATGGTCAAAGCTTGTGACCAATGCCAACGCCAAGGGTCAATCTCCAAGAGACATGAGATGCCGATGAACTTTGTACTGGAGGTTGAGATTTTTGATTTATGGGGCATCGACTTTATGGGGCCGTTTGTAAGCTCTTGTGGGATGAAATACATTCTCGTAGCTGTGGACTATGTGTCCAAATGGGTTGAAGTCGTTGCCTTGTCAAACAATGAAGCTAGGAGCGTGACCGCGTTCCTGAAAAGAAACATATTCACACGGTTCGGCACCCCTAGAGCGATTCTTAGTGACGGTGGTTCCCATTTTGTTAACAAGGCTTTCAATGGCCTATTGGAAAAGTATGGTGTAAACCACGAGGTGGCGACGCCTTATCATCCTCAGTCGAGTGGCCAAGTCGAAGTCTCCAACAAGGAGATAAAGAACATCCTAGCTAAAACTGTTAATGCAAATCGGACCGACTCGTCAAGGAAGCTGGATGATGCACTATGGGCCTACCGGACAGCATACAAAACTCCTATAGGTACCTCTCCATACAGGCTAGTGTTCGGAAAAGCATGTCATCTACCCGTGGAGCTTGAACACAAAGCCATGTGGGCACTCAAGAAGTTGAACCTGAATTGGGATGAAGCTGCGAATTTGAGGCTAAATCAACTCCACGAAATGGAGGAATTCCGCTTCCATGCTTATGAGAGCGCAACTATATATAAAGAGAGGATGAAGGTTGTCCACGACAAGAAAATCCTGAAACGGGAGTTCCACACTGGTGACTTGGTGTTAATATTCAATTTCCGACTCAAACTCTTTCCGGAAAAACTCAAATCCAGATGGTCCGGCCCGTTCAAAGTGGTGAATGTCACTCCTTTTGGTGCTGTGGAACTAGCAACTGAGGACGGACTTCGTACGTTCAAGGTGAATGGCCAACGTATCAAACATTACTTGGGCATCGATGGTGAGAGGCATGTGGTAGAAAAATTAGCTCTGAAGGATGGTCCTTGTCCCACTGATGAATGACCCCAAAGGAATACCGACTTCGTCGTGCCACGACGTTAAATCAAGCGCTTCATGGGAGGCAACCCATGTTTGGTAACATTTTCTATTTATCTTTCTATTTTTGTTTTCCCATAAATGTGGCTCGTGGAGCAATTTAACGAGTGTGAGTGCAGATTGCTCAGGCAATCACAAAGACAGGGTCGCCAATTGCACATAAAGCCAAGTAGCGAGAAAATTGGCCAGTATGCGGCACAGATACGACCGCATTGCATGTATGCGATTCGCATTTGCATCGCAAACATCAACAGAAAGTGTAGGGAATTTGATGGCCGTTATGCGATGCCAAGGTGCACTATGCGAACCGCATTACACGTATGCTATCGCATAGTGCACCGCATTTTTCTCCCAGGTAAGTCCCTCATCTCTCTCACACGTTGCCCCACATAAACAAAAACAAAACATAAAAAAAAAAAACGCAAAAAAAGAGAGAGGGAGAAAACGGAAAACAAAGACCAAATTTCCCAGTGCATCAACAAACCATTGCATTCTTCCTCTTCAAGGCTCAACTGCTCATCTGGTATGGGTCTTTCCCTTCTTCTCTCCGATTTTTGTTTTCTGTTATCTAAGGTTTGTTTGAATTTCATAAATGCTATGGACCTGTTGTATGCGTTTCTATGATATGTTGTGGTTTTCCTGTTTTTCTCCTTGTCTTTTTTAGTGAAGGTGTATAGGGGAGGGGGAAGGGTAGACTGGGGAGTTGCTCTGAAATGAATCTGCCATTGTTAGGGCTTAACATCGAATCTGCGGTTCGCATTTCTCAAATGCGGACCGCATTTGTATCGCAACTCGAGCCCTAGACTCATTAGAGAAGAAGACTTATGCGGCGCATTTGCGGTCGCATATTCGAAATGCGGATCGCATCTGTTTCGCATACACGCACGGTGCACTCCCCCAACCCAACTCCCATTGTGCGACATGTCTGCGATCACATGTTCACTTTTGCGGTGGATTATGCGATCGCATTTATGAGTCCATTTTTGTCCATGCACTTCTACGATGCATATGCGAACCACATGGTGGTTATGCGATAGCATAATCCATCGCATGAGTCCTTTTTGCTAACATGTGTGTTCTCATGCACAGGTTTGCGATTCGCATTGTGGTAATGTGATCGCATGCCACATCGCATAAGTGAAATTTTCTGTACTTTGGTGCATGTTTTCGTCCTTAACATTTATTTTGTCCGTCCGTCCACTCACAAGTATTTTCTCATTGCAGCAATGGGTCGCAAGCATGTTTCCCCCGCTACTAAGAGAGCCTCAATAAGAAAGCAGGCACCGCCATTCAAGCGTGTAAGACACGCACCTCCACAGAACATAGTTGACAGTTCCTCCCAGTCTGATGAGGGGGCCACTGAACCGGAGGTAAATTTGGAAGCCGAGGCACGGAGGAAACAGGGGGATGACTATCAGCTGCGCTTTCTGTTGCCCCTGTCTAGACAGCTGTACCGGGAGGGTCTGAGCAGAAGAAAGATCCTTCCTGAGAAAAGGCTCAGTCTCAAGGTCTTGCAAGAGCGGTACCCCCATATTCTAGACAACATAAAAACTAGAAAATGGGAATGTTTCACCGAACCCCTTGAAGAGTACAATGAAACGATGATGCGGGAATTTTATGCCTATTACGTTGCTTCTAGAAATGCCCATCACAAGAGGAACAAGATCTTTAGTGAGCAAGTGCTTGTCAGAGGGGTGGAAGTAGCTTGCCACCAGGAAGCTATTCATGCTCATTATTTCTCAACGCCGAGCTCGAGTACAGCAGAATACGAGGCCAAGCTAGCCAACCATGATGGAGAGCATGCTTCGGTCGCCTCTGTGATTGCTAGAGGGACTCCGTCTTGGATCTCTCCTAACCACAAGATTTACAAAGAATATCTCACGAGGGAAGGGAGATTCTGGTTATCTTTTGTCGTCTCCCGCCTGATTCCCTCAAGGAACGAAACAGATATAAGCACCGAGAAAGCCATTCTCGTTGCTTGCATTATATCAGGGATCACTGTGGATGTGGCTGACATTATTTTTCAATAGATTGGGGTCCGAGCTTGGTAGAAGAAGAATTCATTTCCTTTCCCCTGCCTCATCACTGCATTATGCCGAGATTGTGAGGTCCCTCTTCTACCTTTCTGTGACAAGACAGCAAAGGCCGACAAGGATATCAATATCACTCGTATCAGTGATGCGAGGCCCAGAGCAGCAGCTTCGCCTCTAGTCATCCCTTTACATATACCTACAGAGGACGAGCCCTCAGAGCCTCAGCCTTCTGCACTGCCCTCAGAGTCTCAGCCTTCTCCGACAGTGCCATCCACTACTTCCTCCCAGCCGGATGCCAGTGCCAGTACCCCCTCGGCCATCCCACTGCATGTTCTCTCTTAGCTTGGTCGCCTAGCTCAGCACACCAATGCTAAGGTCGACAAGCTTGTGAGTGAGCTTCCCACTTTGATCCGGCAGGCCCTTACGCCTATTCAGTCTTCAGTGACTGCTCTCGTGGGTCGCCTCCAAGAACTTGAGGCACGCATCGAGAAGGTGGAGAGAGGTGAGGTTAGATACTTGCTAGAGGTCCGGACCGATGTGTCCACTCTGAAGACGGAGCTCCACCGGCTGCAACATTTGGAGTTTTATTTCTCTTCCCTTCTGCCCACGGAAGGGGCGCAAGGAGAGGGCACCTCCGGGCCTGGGCTAGGGCTTGATTTCTCCACTCTTATGACAGCCCAGGCTATCCCGCTTGTCCCTTCACCTCCCCCTCCTCCTGCACCAGTTGATATACCCTCTGGAGAGGAATCTGATCACTCTTCAGCTTCTGAGGGTGAGGGGTCAGAAGAGGGGTCTTCTTGGTCCGATGATGAGGAACAGGGCCCTCAGGAGAAGGGAAAAGGCTTTGCTGCCACCACAGTTACAGAGGCGGCTAAGGAGGAGCAGCTACAGATTGCCATTCAGCGCTCCTTGGTGGACAAAGTTGTCCCGGTCATAGTTCCGCAGTCAAAGGATGGGGGCAGCACCTCTACTATCCAGCAGACCACCGACTCTCGTAGTGCTTAGTTCACCCCAGGGTGCCCCTCACTCTGTCTTTACATTCTTATGCATTGGGGACAATGCATGCTTCTTAGTTGGGGGCGGTGCTGTATTTATGTTTTTGTGACAACTTGGAGGATATTGTACTTGTACTTTTTGTTTTATGTTATGTATGTTTTCATTTTTGTTTCTTTGGTATGAGATATCTCCAAGTTGTCAATAAACCAGATGTGCATATACCTTTTGTGGTACTAATGTATTTCTAGTTTATTGACAACTTGGAGATATCTCATACCAAAGAAACAAAAATGAAAACATACATAACATAAAACAAAAAGTACAAGTACAATATCCTCCAAGTTGTCACAAAAACATAAATACAACACCAAAAAAAAAGATAGTTATGTATGTAAATAAATATGGAAGCTTGGAAGAAATTTAGTGAGGTAGTTCTACGTAGGTAACTAAATGCCGATGAGGGTATATAAGGGGCACTGAAAGAGAATGATGTGAGTAGTATTCAAGGAGGGTGTAGTCACTTGTACCTAAATGATTATCCAACCCTGCCCTAAGCCTACATTACATGCCAGAAAAGTCCGTAGGGGATCTCCAACTGAATGTTCTTAAAGTAGTAACGAATTAAAATAAGGGCAAGCCTATGGTATGATGTGTTGTGACACTTGAATTTTTTTTTTGTGAGTGTGAGTGTCTTGGTAAATATGTCCCCCGTATTGTCTTTGTAAATATTGCAAGTGGGGACCTTCTTTCTTCTTGGTAAGGGCACATGAACAGTGAGGTGTAACAGTAGTTGAATTCTTGAAGTCGGCTGCATGCACACTCAACCGAGAGTAACATTTAGTCAATTTGTTCGAGGCTCAAAGTTCACAAGTTGAGTAGTCTCCATATAAATGGAAGTAACTGATCATGACGGGTAAATGGATGAAATGCATGCTTGCAGTACTGGCACTTAACACTGTCCTTGGTCATAGTTTCTTACGGTCTTGTAGTTTAAGTCTAGGTTAGGATAGAGTCATTTTAGTTGCTTGTGGATAAGCAAGAGTTTAAGTTGGGGGTGTTGATGTGCCAGAGAATTTTGGCACATTTAATACCAAATTGCTTAAATTATAGTTTGTTTCAAGAGCATTTACCCTCTATACTTATAGAATTTTGACGTTTTGCAGTGCATGAGATGTAAATACTCAAGACCATGAAAAGAAAGCAAAGAAGCTAAAAAGTGAGGGAAACAACACTATGCGATCGCATATCTGACAAGAGAGCGTCGCATAACTTAAATGCGAAACGCATAATGCACCCAGGGATCGCAGACTACAACAGAAAAGATAGGCCAATCTCAAGAGCTAAAATGTGGTCGAGTATGCGATCACATAGCTCACATGCGAGCCGCATACTTAACCGCAGAATTCCCGATTCCTGAAGCTGCACCAAGAATGCTATGTCAATCTGCGGTCGCACATCAACAATGCGAACCGCAAATCAACAATGCGGTGACGACCAGGAAACTAGGGTTTAGATATGCGATGAGAAAAAGAAGGATGCGAACCACATTCCTGTTATGCGACAGGAATGCAATCGCATAACCTGTCTGCAGGGGCATTTTTGTCTGTGTCCCACCCGACCTTTGGCCCACTATAAAAGGATTTACATGGGTTTTGTGGGTCATTCTTGTCCAGTCTTTGAATAACATTCCCCTATTAGAATATTCTCTTCTTTTTGGAAGCATTATAACTTCATTCTTGGTTTGTAAGCATTCATGACACTTAATACTCTTAGCTTTTTGTTATTTATTATGAGTAGCTAGCCTTAAATACTAAGGTTGTGGACCCTAAATGGGTGTTATGTATTTGGGTATTTAACATTGAATATATGCATAATGGGTTGTTGATATTTATTTACTCTTCATTGTACATTTCTTGTTAGTGGTTGCAAACACTAACATATGCCATAAAATCTTTCTTAGCTTGGAAAAGTGGGTTAGAATTGGTAAGAGTAAATATCAAACACTCATTGGAATCACTTAGGGATAAGATGGTCTTATTTGGCATAAAGTGATTTGGATTTCATTGCAACTCTTTTATATTTGGGAAAATTATAAAGAAAAAATACTACTCTATTATTGGAAAATATTGGGTAGCCATCTAGAAATCAATTGCATATCAAGAACTTCCCATTACAAATATATCATATTAATACCCATTTGCATTACACGTCACTAAAAGGGGACACAACCTTGGTTCACTTAATCATATTAACTACACTTTTAAGTAAATCTCATTGCTACTACTTCTATTAGATTACTACACAACCAACCCCCATCTCCCCATTTACTAATGGAATGGAATTATGATTTGAGTTAAGAATCATACTATCAAAGTAACATTTTCACACCTATTCCCTGTGGGATTCGACCCCAACCTCGTTGGGTTATTATATTTGACTTCGACCGCTTTACACTATTTTAAAGTGTAATTTGAGCGTATATATATATATATATATATATATATATATATATACATGTCCTACTCCTTATACATATGGGATTAGGGTTATTTACTATATTTAACTATCAAACTAACACTCCCCCTCAAGATGGTTCATATAAATCATATGTACCGAGCTTGCTACATATATAACTAATACGAGGACCAGTGAGGGACTTGGTGAAAATATCAGCAAGCTGATCATTAGACTTCACAAATTTTGTAGCAGTATCTCATAAGAGTATCTTTTCTCTAACGAAGTGACAATCAATCTCAATATGTTTAGTCCTCTCATGGAACACCGAATTTGATGCAATATGAAGGGAAACTTGATTATCGCACACAAGTTCCATCTTGCTTGTTTCACCAAATTTCAACTCCTTAAGAAATTGTTTGATCTAAATCAGCTCACATGTTTCCATAACCATTGCTCGATATTCTGCTTCTGCACTGATCGAGAAACTACATTATGTTTCTTGCTCTTCCAAGACACCAAATTGCCTCATACTAAAACACAATATCCATACGTAGAACGACTGTCAGAAGGTGATCCTGCACAATCAACATCTGAGTATTCAACGATCTGCTCATGGTCTCGATCCTCAAACAATAACCCTTTGCCTGGAGCCGATTTTATATACCAAAGAATGCGGACAACTGCATCTCAAGGACTATCATAGGGAGAATCCATAAACTGACTTACACCACTCATAGGAAAGGAAATGTCAGGTCTAGTAACTGTGAGATAATTTAAATTACCAACCCTCCTCCTATATCTTGCAGGATCTCTAAGCAGCTCCCCATGTCCTGGCATAAGTTTAGAATTTGTATCCATCAGAGTGTCAATCAGTCTACAACCTGTCATTCCCGTCTCCTCAAGAATGTATAAGGCATACTTTGATAAGTATATATTATGTATGTTTTTAGGTATATATTATATTAAATAAACAAATATTTTATTTATGGATATGAATTTTTGTTCAATATTTGTAAAAATTATTAATAAATGTTATAGAAAAAGAAAAGAAAAGAAAAAAAGGAGAAGAAAGAAGAGTGTCAAGCAGAGATAGCAAAAAGGCAAAGAATGGCATCCCCAATCCAAGGATATCATCCTCAGTTCTAAGGATGTCATCCGTGGAAAGAAGCACGTAGAAGAAATTGATTCAAGAGCTAGGGATGTCATCCCCAATCCAAGGATGACATCCCTAAGACGTTTACGGGCGTAATTTCCTATTAATAGGCATGAATTTTCAGTGGAAGAAGAACAATTCTGGTGCAGAGAACACCTACTTTAATATTGGCTTTTTTTAGTTTTAAAAGTTATTTCTTGTATTGTAGGAATAGTATTTTACTATTTTATCTTTTATCCATAATGGAGTAACTTTCTTTGGTTGGGATACTAGATGAAGCTATAAAAGTGTTATAATAGTTATCTTAATTTTATTATCTTCTTATGTTCAGATTTTCTCTTTATTATCATTATACACCAAGGTATTTGATAATAATTATTTCTATTATTTGATATAATTATATCACTTACTGAAATCTTTATCTTGTTACTTTATTTCTTATTCGGGAGAAGAGAAAGAACTAAACAAGTTTATTGATTTAGAAAAGGCTAATCGAAAGAGGCTTTTTCTCCCTTGGTGCACTCAACTAAGATAATTCTTGTTTGAAGCCATTACTTTAATTGGTGAACTACACTAATCGAAAGAGGTGTTATTAGTTAATTATTGTTTAATGTCACTGACTGTCAATAAATTTATAACATTAAGCGCGAGCGGTGCTATTTATATATTGTTGTTATGTGGAGTGATGTCTTAGAAATAAGTGGTCATTCTTTAAACAAGGTCTTTGTTTCATTGTTAATCGATTGATTACACTAATCGAAAGAGGTGTTATTAATTGGTTACTTTTATGTGATTTGGTTGAATTAGAAATAAGCAATCATTTCATTAAACAAGGAAATAAGTAATAAAATTTTGATCTTACTATAATGGTTTTATATTGTTGATTCAAAGTATTCCAACCTCTATTTTTATTTTCAGAAAGACCAAAAATATTTATTGCTTTTATTTACATTTTCAAGAGAAACCCCTTTCATCAATTTGGTTCTCTCAAATAGTGACAAAGACAATACAAATCTGTAGCCTAGGTGGTTCCAATCTATGTTGGACGATATGTTAAACTTTACTATAATTTGATAGAGTACGAGTAGAAAAATCATATACGCCTAGAGCTCGTCATACTACCATTCTGATATCACAATACCTGAGCTAGACTGAGCGACCTCAATACCCAAAAAATGCTTTAGTTTGCCCTGATCCTTAGTCTGAAAGTTTTGAGAGAGATAAATGTGAAGGCCTTCGATGGCTCTCAGAGGGACACCATTGGAGAAATCAGTCTTTGTCTGCAAATGGGACCCACATGGTTTGAGGTTGAATTTCAGGTGATAGATGTATCCGCATCATATAATTTGTTGTTGGGACGACCATGGATACATGCCGTCGGGGGTGTGGAATCAACATTGCATCAGGGAGTGAAATTTGAATGGAACCACCAGGAAGTAATCATCCATGGAGATGGAAGCAACCCTATCTATAGTCGCTAGACCATCCCGGTGGTTGGAGGTAGAATAAGGCTGGGTGGAGAAACCTACAACCACATCGAACGAGTCAACGCAATAGACAAGGACAAGTGGTGGGACAGTAAGATCGAAAGCATATTGAACTGGAGCGGGTACGAGCCTGGCAAAGGACATCTTCAGGGGATTTCCAAACCAATACAGTTGAAGCGCCACACCACAACTTTTGGGTTGGGATACAAATACACTTGGCAAGAGTACAAGGACAGGTCGCCACCATGGCGCGATCCCTACTATCCATTGGAACATCCTATACCATGTTTGGAGCAGACCTTTCAGCAAGCTGAAATCATGTGGGGGTCGGAAGAAGAAGAAACTCTAGCAGCCCTGAAGAATCTGTTCCTGGAAGATGAAAACATGGACTGTTATGTTATTGTTGAGGAAGAGGAAGAGGAAGGCCCTACTATCCAAGCTGTGAGCAAGGGATCGTTCCTCAAGAATTGGACTGTCAGACCATCCAGGGCTCGACGAGTCCCGGGGTAGCAAGGCTGAACAAGCATTATTTATTTCATTTCTGTTAATGATTTATTTTTCGCATTTTCTACTTTCCAATAAAATCCTCGATGTTCCCAAAATGTTTGCTTAAATTATCAAAATCGCTTTTACGTTTCAACGAATCATTATCTATTTATTATCGTCTTTCTCTCATTACTTTTATCTATACATCATTATTATTTCCTGTCTTGATGAACCAATGACTGTGACGTGCAATGAGACAACGCAACAAAAGGACAGTGATTCAGAAGAAGAGGATGTCATATTTGATGAAATTGTCAGAGAAGTCGAGGATTTTGAGAACATACCTAAGTCCAACCTAGACGAAACTGAGATAGTCAACCTGGGAGATTCAGAGACCGTCAAAGAAACCCGTATTAGCATCCATTTGTCGCCATCAGAGAAGGGGGAATACACACAATTCTTGAAAGAGTATGAAGACATATTTGCATGGTCGTACGATGACATGACTGGTCTAAGTACCTCCATTGTGGCTCAAAAATTGCCAACCAATCCAATGTGCCCGCCGGTAAAGCAGAAGCTCAGAAAGTTCAAGCCTGATATGAGTTTGAAAATCAAAGAGGAAGTTACCAAGCAAATCAACGCCAAGGTTCTTACGGTAGTTGAATATCCGACATGGTTAGCCAACACCGTGCCAGTACCTAAGAAGGATGGAAAGGTTAGGGTTTGTGTCGACTACCGCGATCTCAACCGTGCCAGTCCAAAGGATTATTACCCTCTCCCGAGCATACACATCCTGATCGACAATTGTGCCAAGCATGAACTTTAGTCGTTCGTGGATTTCTTTGCCGGTTACCATCAGATTTGGATGGACGAGGAAGACGTTGAGAGTACATCTTTCATCACGCCGTGGGGAGTCTACTATTATAAGATGATGCCATTTGGCCTAAAGAATGTTGGGGCCACTTACATGAGAGTTATGACCACCATCTTCCACGACATGAAAGATAAAGAAATCGAGGTGTATGTGGACGATGTCATCATAAAGTCCAAGAAAGCCACCGACCATATAGCAGATCTGAGGAAGTTCTTCAACAGGTTACGAAAATACAACCTGAAATTAAACCCCGCGAAGTGCGCATTCGGGGTTCCTGCTGGACAGTTGCTTGGGTTCATCGCCAGCCGCCGAGGGATAGAATTGGATCCATCAAAGGTCAAATCCATCCAGGAGCTACCTCCGCCAAAGAACAAGAAAGATGTGATGAGTTTCCTGGGGTGACTTAACTACATCATCCGGTTCATAGCCCTATCCACGTTTATATGTGAACCAATCTTCAAGATGCTGAAGAAAGATGCTGCAACCAAATGGACCGAGGATTGGCAAAAGGCCTTGGACAGAATCAAGGAATACTTGTCAACGCCACCAGTTTTGGTCCCGCCAGAGCCTGGTAGACCCTTGCTACTCTACCTTGCGATATTAGATGGAGCTTTCGGCTATGTTCTGGGGAAGCACGATGAGACATGAAGAAAGGAGGAAGCTATCTATTATCTGAGTAAGAAGTTCACTCCATACGAGGCACAATATTCTCTACTGGAACGTACCTATTGTGCTCTAACCTAGGTAGCCCAGAAGCTGAGACACTACTACTATGCCTACACAACATACCTTATATCAATGATGGATCCTTTGAAGTACATCTTTCAGAAGCCCATCCCCACTGGAAAGCTAGCTAAGTGGAATATCCTACTGATGAGTTCGACATCGTCTATGTGACTTAGAAAGCGGTAAAGGGACAAGCATTGGCGGACCATCTTGCAAAGAACCCTGTGGACGGAGATTACGAACCCCTGAAAATGTATTTTCCTGATGAAGAAGTGTTATTCATAGGAGAAGACATTGCAGAATCCTATGACATTTAGAGAATGTTCTTCGACGGAGCAGCTAATTTCAAAGGAGTTGGTATTGGAGCAGTCTTGGTGTCAGAAACTGGCCAACATTATCCGGTATTCGCCAAACTCAGATTTCCCTGCACCAACAATATGGCAGAGTATGAAGCATGCATCTTAGGGCTCAACATGGCCATTGGTATGAATATTCAGGAGCTGCTGGTAATTGGAGACTCAGACATGCTAAAACACCAAGTACAAGGAGAATGGGCTACTAAGAATTCCAAGATACTGTCGTATCTGCACCATGTGCAGGAATTGAGAAAGAGGTTCACGAAGACGGAATTTTGGAACGTTCCCAGAATTCAGAACGAGTTCGCCGATGCACTTGCCACTCTATTATCCGTGATACAACATTCAGATAAGAACTTCAGTGACCCTATTATAGTGAAGATCCATAGCCAGCCGGCCTATTGTGCCCATGTTGAAGAAGAAGCAGACGGAAAACCATGGTTCCACAATATCAAGGAGTATTTGTCAAAGGGAGAATATCTAGAGCTTGCAAATCATACACAGAAACGCACGCTTCAGAGATTGTCCAATAATTTCTTTCACAGCGGAGGGACCCTGTATAGGAGAACTCCCGACTTTGGGATCATTGAGATGTGTCGATGCAAAGGAAGCCTCCAAACTACTTGAAGAGATACATGCTGGGACCTGCAACCCACATATGAATGGTTTCGTCTTGGCCAAAAAGATACTCAGAGCCGGTTACTTCTGGATGACCAGGGAAACGGACTGCATCCAGTATGTCCGGAATTCTACCGATGTCAGGTACATGCAGATATGATAAAGGTACCCTCAAACGAGCTTAATGTAACAAGCTCACCTTGGCCATTTGCCTCCTGGGGAATGGACGTCATTGGACCAATCGATCCTACAGCCTCAAATGGACACAGGTTCATCTTAGTAGCTATTGATTATTTCACTAAATGGGTCGAAGCAACATCTTACAAAGCAGTGACTATGAAAGTCGTTGCAGACTTTGTCCGCGACCGTATTGTTTGTCGGTTTGGAGTTCCAGAGTCAATCATCACAAACAATGGCTCCAATCTCAACAGTGACCTGATGAAAGCCATGTGCGAGACTTTCAAAATCAAGCACAAGAATTCCACAGCCTATAGACCTCAGATGAATGAAGCTGTAAAAGCCGCCAACAAGAACAACAAGAAGATATTGAGAAAGATGGTAGAAAATTACAAATAGTGGCACGAAAAGTTGTCATTTGCCTTATTGGGATACCGCACCACAGTCCGCACATCAATCGGGGAAACTCCCTACTTACTGGTTTATGGTACAGAAGTTGTTATTCCCACCGAAGTGGAGATTCCTTCTTTAAGGATCATACAAGAAGCTGAGCTCAGCGATGCAGAGTGGGTAAAAAGTTGTTATGAGCAACTAGACCTCATATACGGGAAAATGATGAATGCAATATGTCATGGTCAACTTTACCAGAACAGAATGACCAGAATCTTTAACAAAAGAGTCAAGCCAAGACAGTAAACACCGGGGCAGCTGGTGTTGAAGAAGATCTTTCCACATCAAGATGAAGCCAAAGGGAAATTATCTCCCAACTGGCAAGGTCCATACATGGTTCACCGAGTATTGACAGGAGGAGCCCTTATACTTGCAGAAATGGACGGAGAAGTCTAGCCAAAACCGATCAATTCTGATGTAGTTAAGCGCTACTATGTGTAATTCTTTATACTTTTCTCAAATGATGTAATTGAACTACACCTGACCTGATTCCCGTTTAAGAGGGGATACGTAGGAAGCCCTATGGGTTTAGTCACACTTCAATATAAATCCATTTCCCCCCGTAATTGGAAACTGGGGTAGAATTTTGAGGAGGACCCTCAAAATTCCAAAGCAAGTTCAGCCAATCGCAGCATGCACAACAGTCAGAGTCGTCAACCCATCTAACTGGGGAAGAATTTTGAGGAGGACCCTCAAAATTCCGTAGCACGAGAGGTTGCAATGTCTTGAACCATGTCACGGTCGTCGGTTCATCTAAATTTCTTAAAATGTATTTTTACTATGTCTTTACAAAATTTATCATGCTTGCTTCTAAAATAGCTCTATTTAGCAAGCGCTACCCCGATGATTTAAACAAGATCATCAGACCAAGCAGAACGAGGCAAACAAAGACAGCGGTAATAGAAACCAAACTTCCCCATCCACATAACTCACGATTTTTCTTTGGACGCAACAACAAAGAACAAACATGTTCAAAGTCACAATTCTCGAAACCATTGCAGTTGTCCAAATCTGCTGCCATCACAAAGGATAACATGCTCCGTAGTCATAATTCTCGCAACAATCGCAATACCGTAATCTGATACCAGCTAAGAAAGCTTACTATCATCTACTATTTATTCTTCCGCATAAGGCTAATATCTGCCTTCCCTTGCATGAGGCTAAGCTCTGCCTCCATTTGCATAAGGCTAACCTCTTCCTTCATCTGCATAAGGCTAATCTCTGCCTTCCTTTTGCATAAGACGAACCGCTGCCGTCCTATCTGCACGAGGTTAAGCTCTACCTCCACTCTGCATGAGGCTAATCTCTGCCTTCCCCTGCATAAGGCTAAGCTCTTCCTTCATCTTGCATAGGACTAAGCTATGTCCCATTTTTGCATGAGGTTAAGCTCTACCTCCATTTTCATAAGGTAATCTCTGCCTTCCTTTGCATAAGGCTAATCTCATTCTTTCTTTTGCATAAGGCTAACCGGTACCTTCCTATCCGCACGAGGTTAAGCTCTACCTCCACTCTGCCTGAGGCTAATCTCTGCCTTTCCCTGCATAAGGCTAATCTCTGCCTTCATTTTGCATAATTCTAATCTCTACCTTCCACATATTTCATGAGGCTAAGCTCTGCCTCCATTTGCATAAGGCAAATCTCTGCCTTCATCTGCATAAGGCTAAGCTCTGCCTTTATTTGCATGAGACTAAGCTCTGTCTCCATACTTGCATGAGGCTAATCTCTTCCTCCAATTTAGTTTTTCACCGAGACTAAGCGATGTCTCTCAAGCATTATTTACTTCGCTTCTCTTCGGGCTAAGCTCTGCCCTTCAATTCGCAAGATTAAGCTCTGTCTTGTCAGCATTATATTATTGCATCTCATGGACTGAAATATCGCCAACTTGTCCAAAGGAGTCATAGTTCGGAGGCACCATCTTCATGGCCTGAGAACATCATTTCATGGCCCGCGAATATCTCATCAAACAATTCATGGCCCAGTACATCATGATCTGAGGACGTCATCCCTACCCGTCCGACGACAACTTTCATAGTCCAACGGGAACCTGCATCATGTTTAAATTTATGCACAATATTTGCTTGTAGTATTCTTATTTGCAGGTGACCTGGCGAGTAACGGCTATCCCAGCAGGAGAAATCCTGCTTCATTTCTCCCAGCCATATCAAACGTAACCTCTCCCGTAAATCGTTCATTCATCCATCCCTAGATGTTGCGTCCGTAATTGCAATGACTTCACCGGCATACTTCGCTGATGAATCCGGAACTACATACGGCATGATTCCTGTAAAACAAGGGATATGTAGGCAGCCCAGAAGCCAGGGTGCAGCCTAGATCTCTCTAACAGTTTCGCTCGGTCAAAATTGGCCATCATGTCTTTACCCGACAACTCTTTCATCCTTTCCGGGTAAAGAGGGGCAGCTGTTGATACCCAATTTTTTCCAAAACATATTTTAAATTGCATATATATCTTCAAAATCATGCATTAATAACAATTGGTATTTTTTCCATAATTTTCCTATATTATTATTAATTTATCCAGCATTTTATTTCCAACAAATAATTACAAAATTGCATAACAAGTGATTTCAAAAGCATTTCTTGATTTGATTTATTGTTTACGATCCTATCAAATTATTTCATAATTAGCCAAATTGTCATCTTTTAGCTATAATTACAATAACTTTGCAATTATAGCCCAAGCATATAATTTTGTACTATTTCTAACCAAAAATTAGTCATTTGTATTTTTAAATATTAAAAAATCATTTTAAAACTATTATCTATGCATGGAATTCATTTTTTTATAATTGTTAGCTATTTGGTAAATTATTTTAATTAATTAGCATTGGGTATTTAACAAATAGCCTAATTTCATTTCAATTGTGGCCTAATTAAACCAGCCCCAAATCTAATTAAATTAGCCCAAACCCCAGGCCTAATCCATTAATCCACTCGACCCAATTTCTTGTTTAATCTGGACCGTTGATCATTTTTGATCAACGGACCAGATCCACCCTTACCTTAATTAACCTAAAAGACATACCCCTCTTCCCCATCATTCTCTCTTCTTCTCCGTCGTTACACTCTCCCATTCTCTCTCAAGCTCTCTGCTAAACCCTAATCTCCTCTCGCCAGCCGTTGGCTCGCCGGTAACAATGGTGGTTCCACCACAATCCCTAGCTTCCATGGCTCCCTTACAAGCCGGATCCTTGCTACCCTGAGGTCCTCAAGGGGACCAGAAGTTGTTCAACTCACACACATGGACTTTTCATGCCGTTCTCAAGCCACCCTTGGTCGTCCGAGTAAGACCTTTCTGTTTTCCGGGTAGATCCGTGGCTTCTAAGCCGGAATCTCTCTATCTCTGAGTTACCTCTCTCTGAAACCCTAACGCATCTCTTGACTCTTTATATCTGCAACATATCTGAGTATATTTCGAGTTATCTTTACTGTTTTCCTGAGAATCTCTCCGATTTTTCAAAAATGCCTCTTCGTCTTCAAAACTAGGGTTCTTAACCCCTTTTTCAAAATGACTTTCCCTTTGATTTTCAGTATTATTCTATGATTTTTACTATGTTTAAACGGTTATTTAAGTTTTTTCCCTTTTATCTTATTCATTATGTTGAAAACCCTAATTCTTGGTCTTAATCCTAGATTCTAAGAACTACCCTTGCTTGTTTGTTCGGCCAATATGTTCGCATGTCTGTCATTCATGAATGCGTTCTGGATTTCTTGTGATTTCTTGTCCGTTATGCTCATTAGGGTTTATTATTTTTCCTCCTCTTGCCTATTATGTGTTTATTTCGTTTATTCGTAGAAACTTGTGATAATTTCTTCTACTCAATACTATTTTCTAGTTGAACCCCTGATTCTCTGTGTTGTTTCCATTATTAGGGTTTCTGATTTATCTCTTTTTCTTATACTGTATCTATCCCGTTCATTCACAGAAGTTTATTATAATTAGTACTATTTTCTATTTTTTGAATCCCTGATTCCCTCTGATTGAAACCCTTTACTAATTTTCTATGGTAATATTCTTTACTAATTTCCGACCTTTAGTTTATTTCTTGCTTTGTTACATGATTGACTATACTGATTAATTGATTCTTATTTCCTTAATTAAAACCTTATGAACCTAGCCCTAGTTGTTTACTTTGTGCCTATTATGTTTGAATTTGTTTCCTTATCTGTTATGATCCAGTTACTCATTGATTTCTTTCCTTATTTGGTCACGTGTCTTTACCGTTTGAAGTTAACTCCCTTAATTAAGGGAGTACTCATACTGATTTTATACTGATTGATTATGAGTCCCCATAATTACTGCTTGACTTTGATTTTTACCTTATTTTCATCAAGATTTCAAATTATATATAAGCATACTCTTCTCTCATTAACACACACGAACACATTAGTTCTAACTATCTCTCACACAAGAAACTCTCTTCTGCTCTCTCTTTTCTCTGGTTACTTGCTATTGTTCAAAGATAGCCGGCTGTAAGTCAAGGCTGATTACTATACTCTCTTGCACCTCACTTTGTGTTTACTATCTCTCTACTGGTATGCCCTGATTTCAATTCAAGTCTCAAAACCAATATATTTTTACTGCTTCATGTTCCTGATTTGTTTCTATCTATGGTTTTACTGTTCAACATGTAGTTAACCTCTTCACATTGTTGCTTCATCTAATTATGCTAGCCATGTCTTACCTCTTTAGAGGTAGCATGCTCTTATGAATCTATAACATGTTTCAATGGGGCTCATTATGTTTTAATGCTTGTATACTGTTGCCTAGTTCAAGTATGCACTTATTGGGCTATTGTCCTAAGTTGTCTTAATGAAATGCTCAATCATGTTTAGTATGAAATCCTATACTCTGCTATCTCCAACCCCCCATGAACCCCCTAAAGCATCTCTGATTATTTAACTGTGTTCTAATTAACACCCCTGAATCCATGTCTTACTACCTACACCAAGTACAAAGCACTTCTGTCTGTTATGTGTTTACCATACATGCTCTATTTGTCCAAATCCCCAATTACCCTTGTGTGAATGTTGGTTCTTTGAATGTTGCTGAACCTGTTTTGGCCCTGTGTTTGTTGTTTGATTACCCCAATTCTTGTCAAAAAGTTGTTTTACTAAACAACTCTCTTCTTTACTAAACTATTTTGACCAAGTCTCTTTCAATATTGTTTTCCTACTAAAACCTTTTCAAAACTATGTCAAGCACTCTCACTCTACTCTTAGGACCTTAAGTTCTGCCCCTCCAATGTGTGACTGCTTAGGGATCCCTAGGAGATCCCTATGAACTCTGATGCATTGGAGATGGCACTTCCACAATGTACTTACTCAGTTATGGTTGTGAAATTTGGGTGTGAGCACTCCCCGAGATCCCTTGAGTCCTTAGGGAACTCTCACACACCCGAATATGAGAAAGGCTATGAAACATTTGGGCATTTGAGATTCTGGAAATATGGGCCTATTTTCAGGCTCCCTATAGTGCAACTTCTAATATTTCCTTAATCTATTTATGTAATTTATTCAATATTGGTTTGTAATAATTATTGTAAATAAATCCTAGGGATGGCTAGTGAAACATGTAAGGTAGCTATATATATTATAAATGTCAATGGGTAGATATCATGTTCTCAAGTTTACTACTTCAGCATCTCATTTGACACTTATATACATTTGTGATTACAACTTAGAAATATTGCTCTTAGGTTAATAAAAAGAATCAACATAAGGCTGTTACTCATGTGCATTCATAAATCATGCTATGTGCATTTATAAATCCTGCATTTATAAATTCTGTCACTTGCACTAGATATCATGTCCTTAGGTGCTATTTCAGCACGCAATTGACATTTATATATGTTTATTATTTAGAAATCCTGTTCTTAGGATAACAAATCTAAACTGCCTCTACATAAATCCTGCTTAACAACTCAGTAACTCTTTGTGCATTTAGAGATCATGCCTTTTGGATCATGTCTTAACCATTCTGCATTTATATGTGCATAGTAGATACCATGCTCTAAAGTCTCATTTAAAATGCGTAATTAAATTACTGATTCGTAAAAGAGGTATAAAGCAGTATCACATTTGATTATCCTATTTAAATAAAACTGGTAATGATCCCTGTATTTTTGCAACACTTAGAACAACATGCTTTAGATAATAACTTCTAAACTGTTTTAATAACTCTGGTGATTATTGTTCATGATCCCACGCCTAGGCAAGCCTTAGGTATTCAACCTTTATAAAAATTGGAAAACTATTTTTCTCTTTGTGTTTACTGCTTAATGGCTAACATGTTTAAAATCAGTAGGCAAACTGATTAGGGCCCCGCTTTAGAGTTTAAAAAATAAAGCTGCATATCTTCTATGTTTTGATACTCACTTAGACATCATGTCTTAGGGTCCTGTTTAATAAAACTGCCTTTGTTTGTGTTTGAGTCTTGTTGTTTATGTGCATTATCTGTGGAGGTAAATCTGGGCCTCTTAACTGCTTTCTTCCTGCTTTTGTTTGTTAAGTCCTATTTGTTCTTGCCTGTCGCCTAGAATTTTCTCCTTTTAAAAACCTTAGGGGTTATGTCTAGAACTGCCTATATTAGAGGTCCTAAAATCCTCCCGGACCATTGTAACGCCCAACCGGTCATTTTACATTATCGGACCCCGTTCCCCTGTCTAAGTCTTCCCATAGCGGCTTGTTGTGATTTGTGACTTGCGGGGACTGATGGTTCAGGATTTGGAAGTACTTTGGGCAATATAGGAACACTTGGTTCCTTAAGGTTGGCATATTTGGCCAAGTTTAACTTCGGTAAACATTTTGAGCAAACGACCTCGGAATTGAGTTCCGACAGCGTCAGTAGCTTCGTATGATGATTTCAGACTTGAGCGTATGTTCGGAATGGGTTTTTGATAGCCCGGGGGCATTTCGGCGCCCGATATAGAAATAAGGATTTTCTTAAATTTAAAATTTGGTTCGGAACGTGATTTTATGATATCGAGGTCCGAATGAAATTCCGATACTGAGAATAGTTCCGTTATGTCATTTATGACTTGTCTACAAAATTTGAAGTCATTCCGAGTAGTATAGGCCGGTTCGGCGCATTGAAATGAATTCTAGAACTTCAAGTTCAAAGTGTTGATTCAATTTGGTTTTGGGGTCAAATTCTGAGTTTTGTTGTTGTTTTTCGCATTCCGGAAGTTCGAGCTAGTCCGTATCATGAATACAGACTTGCCAGTGCCTTTGGACGGGGTCCCGAGGGGTTCAAGTTAGTTTTGGACCCCCGGGAGCTAAGTTCAAAAAACCAGATTTTTGTTGTCTGGTTTCCTTCTTCGCGATCGCGAGAGGTGGGCCGCGTTCGCGGATAAGGAATTGGGCTGGGCTGCTCAATGCTCTTCGTGTTCGCAGGAATCTCTCCGCGATCGCGGAAGGTCGGGTCCTTGACCTTCGTGATCGCATCCCTGCCTTTGCGATCGCGATGGTCTGGATCCCTGGCCTTCGCGATCGCAGCCATTTTTCCGTGTTCGCATAGAGTTAGGTCGGGACCAGGACCCTTTACTCTTCGCGATCGCAGGACCTCCTCTACGTTCGCAGAGGTCTGGCCAATTGTCCTTCGCGATCGCGAGCCCCTGGTCGCGATCGCGGTGAAGAAGAAATCTGGGCAGTTAATTTTATATACGGGATTTAAGTCCCATTCCCCATTTCCATCTTCTTCCTTTAGTTATTTGAGAGCTTCCAAGAGGACCATTCAACCTAGCACTTGAGGTAAGTAAATTCCTTATTAACACTAGTTTCAAGCATCAATTCCTAGATGATTTCTCTAATAAATTATCAAAAATCATGAATTTGGGTAGTAAAATTAGGGCTTTTGAGGAATTTGTGAATTTGTCTGTTTAAAGCCATGAGTTTACGTAGAAACTACATAGTTTTGATCCTTAGGCTATGGGAGAGCGATTCCTTCGAGAATTTTTGGAATTCGAGCATGTGGGCTCGGGGTTGAAATTTAGTAATTCTTCAAGAATGATGAATTTTGAATAAAATAGGATAAATCCTCTTCTTTGATCATGAATTGATGTATTGTGCTATACTTGACTAGTTGCGAGACCTCGAGGGTAGATCTCGGAGTTTTCGGGCGCATCTTTGATCCGAGGGTTAGTTTCGCCACGAGGTGAGTCTCCTTTCCAACCTTGTAAGGGGGAAAATGTCCCCATAGGTTCTTGATTGCTGTGTGTACATGTTGTGGGGGGCCACGTACGTACCAAGTGATGAGAGTCTGTACGTGGTGACTGTATTGCTATGTCGGGTAGCCTTAGGATTCACAAACATGCCTCTATGTGCCCTTTCTGTACCTTCGTATGTGTTATGAGTTACGAGTTGTAATTACTGTTGAGAAGATAAGGAAAAGTGAGGTATTATGATTTAAATCCTAGTTGATTACCCGTGGTATTGGCATAGTCCTGTTGAGTTCACTGTTGAGCTGGTACACATTTGTCCTTATATATACGCACTTGTTATCGAGTCAGCACACGAGGCGCAGGTATGATGCGCGATCGTGGGTCAGCTTAATATTATCGAGTCAGCACATGAGTCGCAGGTATGAGGCACGATCGTGGGTCAGCTTATCATTATCGAGTTAGCACACGAGTCGCAGGTACAATGTGCGATCGTGGGTTAGTTTATTATTATCGAGCCAGCACGCGAGTCGCAGGTATGATTCGCGATCGTGGGTTAGTTTATGACGCCAGTCCTTATGACCACCCTTATGACTCCGGCAGGTTGTCTTGTCCTTGTATATGTATGACCAGTTGTCCAGGGTCACTTATAGTCAGACATGTCAGGTATTTGGTAAGAGGGGAATAAAGTACACTGTTGTTCATTTCCAGTTATTGTCTAGAATATTTCTTGTGATATGCACTTGCTATTTACTGTTTTATCTGCCTACTGTTTTCTATCATATCCTGTCATATATTATATTACTGGACCTTAGTGAGTGTCTAGTCGACTTCTCGTCACTACTCCTTCGAGTTTAGACGGGATACTCATTGGGTACATATTTATTTATGTACTCATACTGCACTTATTCTTTTGTACTTGACGGTACAGGTCCGGAGGCTGGTACATCTGATTATCAGGTCGGGGCTAGGTACTGACTTGAGTTGATTTGACTTCACGGTGCGCTGCTCTTCCTGGCGATCCCTGGCAGTGCCCTGGAGTTTCCCTTGTCATTTTTCCGTCTGCTTCATTCAGACTGTGGAATTATATATATATATATATATATATATATATATATATATATATATATATATATATATATTACCCTTGTATATTCAGATAGTTGCCCGTGACACTCGTGGCACTAGTTCCTAGCACACACGTAGCGTATATTTTGGGTTTTTGGGCTGTATATTTACCCATATGCTTATCTTTTGGCTCATGTATTGATGATTTTGTTTTTGTCACGTGCTATCATCATGCTAATAATTGCGTAAAACTGGAACACGTTGGAATAATTAACCAAATGGGAAGGGAAACACTTAGTGTAGTCCCTGTTGGCTTGCCTAACTCCGTTGTTAGGCGCCATCGCGATCCGATTGGGATTTGGGTCGTGACAACGTGGTATTAGAGCTCTAAGTTCATGTAAGTCTCACGAGTCATGGGCAAGCTTAGTAGAGTCTTGCGGATCGGTACGAAGACGTCTGTACTTATCTTCAGGAGCCTATAGTGTGTTAGGAAACCTCTCATTGTTCATAATCTATCGTGCAATTGATGATGTACTCAAACTTGTTCTTCTATTCTCTCACAGATGGTGAGGACGCGTGCATCTAACGTCCCTTATCCGGGAGAGGCCACTACCCCCGTCGCTCGAGGTCGTGGTATGGGCAGGGGTAGGGAACCTGCCCGAGGTAGGGGACGAGGACGTCCCAGAGTTATACCAGTCGCACCACCAGAGGTCCCTATCATCGAGGAGAAGGATGAGGTGCCTCTAGTTGCTCCTGCTCCAACAAATTTTATGACGGCGTCGGGCTTCCAGGAGGTCATGGGCCGTATGATGAGGTTCATGGACACCATGTCCCAGGCTGGCCTATTTCCAGCAGATCCTGCCACTTCTCAGGCGGGAAGGGGAGTCCAGACCCCTACCGCACAGGCCGTAGGACAAACAACAACAGAACATCATACCCCTAGTACACTGCCCGTGGGTGGGGTCCAGCCGGTAGTAGCAGCACCAGAGCCCAGGCCAGTTACAGAGGGTGACCAGCAGAAGATGTTGGATAGATGGACCCGACTACGCCCTCCAGTATTCAGGTGTGAGCGGAGTGAGGATGCCTAGGACATCATCGATAGGTGTAGGGACAGGCTGCACAACATGAGGATTTTGGAGTCTCATGGGGTCGACTTCACTACATTTCAGCTAGAGGGTAGAGCTCGCCGGTGGTGGCAGTCTTACATACTCAGTAGGCAGCAGGTTCTCCTCCGGTTACTTGGGAGCAGTTTTCTCAGATGTTCTTTGACAGGTATATTCCACCCTCAGAGAGGGAAGAGTTGCGTTGTCGGTTCGAGCAGCTTGAGCAGGGGCAGATGTCGGTGATAGATTATGAGGCCAGGTTTTTAGAGCTGTCACGCCATGCACTCATGATATTGCCTATTGATGCTAAGAGGGTTCGGAGATTCGTGGATGGGTTACATCCAGGTATTAGAGCCACCATAGCTAGAGAGGTGGAGATGGGTACTCCGTATCAGCTCGTAGTAGAGATTGCACGCAGGATCAAGGGTTACCGGTTGAGGAACAGGGAGCAGGGTCAGCAGGATAAGAGGGCCAAATTCTCCGATGATTTCAAGGATACCCCAGCTAGTAGCAGAGGTCAGTTTGGGGCGGTCAGTCCAGCAGACTTTCGTATTCAACACCTCGACTACCTCCCCGTGGTGTTCCAGTGAGGCCTCAGTTCAGCGCCATGCCAGAGTGCTCCTACCGTCCTCCAGCCATCCATAGTTAACCCAGTGGTTACTCTAGTCGCCAGAGATCCTCCGGTTATTATTTCAGTGCTATGCTAGAGGGTTCAGACCGCACTCCGGCCATTCGAGACTCTTCTTCTTCGGGACAACAAGATATCCCACAGGTGAGATGCTTTGAGTACGGGGATTTAGGCCATGTGAGGAAAGATTGCTCCAGATACCGGGGCAAGTTTATGCAGCAGAGTTACAAGCCTATGAGTTCAGCACCAGGAGTCCGACCACCTAGAGGTGGAGGACAAGTTGGCAGGGGTCGTCCTAGAGGGGGAGTCCAGTCAGGAGGAGGTCAGTTAGCTCCTGTTCCCTCTGGGGGAGTTCAGTTTTCAGGTGCCTCAGCCAGATTTTATGCCATTCCGGCCAGATCAAATGCAGTAGCCTCAGACGCTGTGATCACAAGTATTATCTCAGTATGTGGTAGAGGGGCTTCATTATTATTTGACCCAGGGTCCACTTATTCATATGTATCCTCTCTATTTGCTCATTTCCTGGATGTTCGTTGTGAGTCCTTAGGTTCTCCTATATATGTGTCCACTCCTGTGGGTGATTCCGTGGTGGTAGACCGGGTCTATCGGTCTTGTGTGATTACTTTCTATGGGCTTGAGACTAGAGCAGACCTATTATTTATCGACATGTTGATTTCGAGGTTATTCTAGGCATGGATTGGCTAGCTCCTCATCATGCTATGCTAGATTGTCATGCCAAGACAGTTACTTTAGCCATGCCGGAGTCGCCTAGGCTAGAGTGGAGAGGTTCTTCAATTAATGCATCTAGCCGGGTTATTTCTTTCGTGAAGGCTCGGCATATGGTCGAGAAGGGGTGTTTGGTTTACCTTGCTTATATGCGGGACACCATCGCCGAGTCTCCGGGTATTGATTCGGTGCCAGTTGTTCGAGAGTTTGCATATGTGTTTCCTTCAGACCTTCTAGGCATGCCTCCAGAGCGAGATATTGATTTCTGTATTGATTTAGCTCCAGATACTCAGCCTATTTCCATTCCCCCATCGTATGGCTCCTAAGGAGTTGAAGGAGTTGAAGGAGAAGCTTGAGGAGTTGTTGGTGAGAGGTTCATCAGGCCGAGTGTATCGCCATGGGGTGCTCCATTTCTATTTGTAAAGAAGAAGGATGGGTCTATGCGGATGTGTATTGATTACCGCCAACTGAATAAGGTTACTATTAAGAATAAGTATCCTCTGCCGCGCATCAATGATTTATTTGACCAGTTGCAGGGTGCTCTTGTGTTTTCCAAGATTGATTTGAGATCGGGTTATCATCAGTTGAAGATCCGGGCTTCAGATGTTCCGAAGACTGCATTTCGTACCAGATATGGCCATTATGAGTTCCTAATGATGTCCTTTGGCTTGACTAATGCCCCAGCAGCATTCATGGACCTGATGAATAGAGTATTCAGGTCGTATATTGATTCCTTCCTCATTGTCTTCATTTATGACATCTTGATTTACTCACGGAGCCTAGGTGAGCATGAGCAGCATTTGAGAGTTGTGTTCCAGACCTTGCGGGAACAGAGGTTGTATGCTAAGTTCTCCAAGTGTGAGTTTTGGTTAGAGTCTGTGGCATTTCTGGGGCATGTGGTATCCGGAGAGGGCATCAGGGTTGACCCGCAGAAGATTGAGGGAGTTCAGAGTTGGCCGCGTCCTACTTCAGCTACAGAGATCAGGAGCTTTCTGGGCCTGGCAGGCTATTATCGCCGATTCGTGGAGGGGTTCTCTTCTATTGCATCTCCATTGACTAGATTGACTCAGAAGAATGCCCCGTTTCGATGGTCCGACGAGTGTGAAGCGAGCTTTCAGAAGCTCAAGTCCACATTGACCTCTGCACCAGTTCTGACGTTGCCTTCCAGCTCTGGGGTGTATATTGTGTATTGCGACGCTTCACGCGTCGGGTTGGGATGTGTGTTGATGCAGGATGAGAGAGTTATTTCTTATGCTTCGCGTCAGCTGAAGGTTCATGAGAAGAATTATCCTGTGCACGACCTGGAGTTGGCGGCGATTGTTCATGCTCTGAAGATTTGGAGGCACTACTTGTATGGTGTGTCTTGTGAGGTTTATTCCAGCCACCATAGTTTGCAACACTTGTTTAAGAATAGGGATCTCAATTTGAGGCAGCGTAGGTGGCTTGAGTTGTTAAAGGACAATGATATCACCATTCTGTAAAACCAGGGCAAGGCAAATATTGTAGCAGATGCTTTGAGCAGGAGGGCAGAAAGTATGGGTAGCTTGGCCTACATTGCAGCTGCGGAGAGATCTCTAGCCTTGGACATTCATTCCTTGGCTAATCGCCTTGTGATATTAGACCTTTCGGAGCCTCGTCGAGTTCTAGCTCATGTGGTGGCTCAGTCTTCATTGTTGGGAGAGATTATGGCTCGACAGTTCGATGATCCGTGTTTGGCAGAGCTTAGGGAGACAATGGTCCAGGGTAGGGCCAGGGAGGTTACCTTGGGCGAGGATGGTGTTTTAAGACTCCAGGGCCGTTTGTGTGTTCCTAATGTTGACGGCCTGAGGGAGAGGATTCTAGCAGAGGCGCACAGTTCTCGTTATTCTGTTCATCCAGGAGCGACAAAGATGTATCGCGATTTGACGCAACATTACTGGTGGAGGCGGATGAGGAAAGACATTGTGCAGTATGTGGCTAGGTGCCTCAATTGCCAGCAGGTTAAATACGAGCATCAGAGGCCGGGAGGCCTACTTCAGCAGATGCCCGTTCCTGAGTGGAAATAGGAGCGCATCACTATGGACTTCGTGGTTGGGTTGCCTCGGACCTTGCGGAAGGTTGATGCGGTTTAGGTCATTGTGGATAGATTGACCAAATCAGCGCATTTCATTCCTGTGGCTACTACTTACACTTCAGAGAGGCTGGCCCAGATTTATATTCGGGAGATAGTTCGGTTGCACGGGGTACTGGTGTCCATTATATCAGATCGAGGTGCTCAGTTCACCTCGCACTTCTGGAGAGCATTGCACAGTGAGATGGGCACTCAAATAGATCTCAGCTCAGCATTTCACCCTCAGACTGATGGCCAGTCATAGCGTACGGTGCAGATATTGGAGGATATGCTCAGGGCATGTGTGCTTGATTTTGGGGGTCAGTGGGACTAGTTCTTTCCTTTGGAGGAGTTTGCGTACAATATTTGTTATCAGTCCAGCATTCAGATGGCTCCATTTGAGGTTTTGTATGGTCGGCAGTGTCGTTCTCCTATTGGGTGGTTTGAGCCTGGCGACGCTATGTTATATGGCATGGATCTGGTGAGAGATGCTTTGGAGAGGGTGAAGATAATTCAGGAGAGGCTCCGCAGAGCTCAGTCCAGACAGAAGAGTTACGCGGATCAGAGGGCGTGGGATGTAGCATTTATGGAGGGAGATAAGGTTTTGCTGAAGGTTTCGCCAATGAAGGGCATTATGAGATTCGGGAAGAAGGGCAAGATGAGTCCCCGGTTTCTAGGTCCTTTCAAGGTATTGAGATGAGTCGGAGAGGTGGCTTATGAGCTTGCCTTACCTCCCGCCTTATCAGGAGTTCATCCGTTCTTTCATGTATCTATGCTGCGGAGGTATCAGGCCGACTTTTCTCACGTGGTTGATTTCATCACTATTCAGTTGGATGAGAAGATGGGCTTAGAGGAGGAGCCAGTTGTTATTGATAGGCAGGACCGCAAGTTGAGGTCTAAGAGAGTTTCTGCCGTGAAGGTCCAGTGGAGGGGCCAACCAGTCGATGAGGCGACTTGGGAGTCCGAGGAAGACATAAAGAGCAGATATCCACAGCTACTAGCACTTCAGGTACGATTCTAGTCCCGTTCGAGGACGGACGTTTGTTTAAGAGGGGGAGAATGTAACGACCCGACCGGTCGTTTTACATTATCGGACCCCGTTCCCCTATCTAAGTCTTCCCATAGCGGATTCTTGTGATTTGTGACTTGCGAAGACTGGTGGTTCAGGATTTGGAAGTGCTTTGGGCAATATAGGAACACTTGGCTTCTTAAGGTTAGCCTATTTGGCCAAGTTTGACTTCGGTCAACCTTTTGCGCAAACATCCTCGGAATCGAGTTTCGATAGTGTCAGTAGCTTCGTATGATGATTTCGGACTTGAACGTATGTTCGGAATGGGTTTTTGATAGCCCGGGGGCATTTCGGCGCCCGATATAGAAATAAGGATTTTCTTAAATTTGAAATTTGGTTAGGAACGTGATTTTATTATATCAACGTCCGAATGAAATTCCAAGACCAGGAATAGTTCCCTTATGTCATTTATGACTTGTTTTCAAAATTTGAAGTCATTCCGAGTAGTATAGGCCGGTTCGGCGCATTCAAATGAATTCTAGAACTTCATGTTCAAAGTGTTGATTCAATTTGGTTTTGGGGTCAAATTCTGAGTTTCGTTGTTGTTTCTCGCATTCCGGAAGTTCGAGCGAGTCCGTATCATGAATAAAGACTTGCCAGTGCCTTTGGACGTGGTCCCGAGGGGCTCAGGTGAGTTTTGAACCCCCGGGAGCTAAGTTAAAAAAACCAATTTTTTGCTGTCTGGTTTCTTTCTTCGCGATCGCGGGAGGTGGGCCGCGTTCGCGAAGAAGGAATTGGGCTGGGCTGCTGAATGCTCTTCGCGTTCGCAGGAATCTCTCCGCGATCGCCGAAGGTCGGGTCCCTAACCTTCGCGATCGCATCCCTGCCTTCGCGATCACGATGGTCTGGATCCCTGGCCTTCGCGATTGCAGCCCCTTTTCCGCGTTCGCATAGAGTTAGGTCGGGACCAGGCCCGTTTACTCTTCGCGATCGCACGACCTCCTCCGTGTTCGCAGAGGTCAGGCCAGTTGCCCTTCGCGATCGCGGCCCACTGGTCGTGATCGCGGTGAAGGGGAAATCTGGGCAGTTAATTTTATATACGGGATTTAAGTCCCATTCCCCATTTCCATCTTCTTCCCTGAGTTATTTGAGAGCTTACTAGAGGATCATTCAACCTAGTACTTGAGGTAAGTAAATTCCTTATTAACACTAGTTTCAAGCATCAATTCCTAGATGAATTCTCTACTAAATTATCAAAAATCATGAATTTGGGTAGTAAAATTAGGGCTTTTGAGGAATTTGTGAATATGTCTGTTTAAAGCCATGAATTCAAGTAGAAACTACATAATTTTGATCCTTATCTATGGGTGAGCGATTCCTTCGAGAATTTTCGGAATTCGAGCATGTGGGCCCGGGGTTGAAATTTAGTAATTCTTCAAGAATGATGAATTTTGAATAAAATAGGATAAATCCTCTTCTTTGATCATGAATTGATGTATTGTGCTATACTTGACTAGTTGCGATACCTCGAGGGTAAATCTCAGAGTTTTCGGGCGCATCTTTGATCCTAGGGTGTTTCGCCATGAGGTGAGTGTCCTTTCCAACCTTGTATGGGGGAAAATGTCCCCATAGGTTCTTGATTGTTGTGTGTACATGTTGTGGGGGGCCACGTACGTACCAAGTGACGAGAGTCCGTACGTGGTGGTTGTATTGCTATGTCGGGTAGCCTTAGGATTCACAAGCATGCCTCTATGTGCCCTATCTGTATCTTCGTATGTGTTATGAGTTACGATTTGTAATTATTGTTGAGATGATAAGGAAAAGTGAGGTATTATGATTTAAGTCCTAGTTGATTACCCGTGGTATTGGCATAGTCCTGTTGAGTTCACTGTTGAGTTGGTACACATTTGTCCTTATATATACACACTTGTTATCGAGTCAGCACACGAGTCATAGATATGATGTACAGTCATTGGTCAGCTTATTATTATCGAGTCAGCACACGAGTCGAAGGTATGATGCGCGATCGTGGGTCAGCTTATCATTATCGAGTCAGCACACGAGTCGCAGGTACGATGCGCGATCATGTGTTAGCTTATTATTATCGAGTCAGCACGCGAGTCGCATGTATGATTCACGATCGTGGGTTAGCTTATGACTTCAGTCCTTATGACCACCCTTATGACTCCGGCCGGTTGTCTTTTCTTTGTATATGTATGACCAGTTGTCCAGGGTCACTTATAGTCAGACATGTCAGGTATTTGGTAAGAGGGGAATAAAGTACACTGTTGTTCATTTCCAGTTATTATCTGGAGTATTTCTTGTGATATGCACTTGATGTTTACTGTTTTATCCGTCTACTGTTTTTTGTCATATCCTGTTATGTATTATAATACTGGACCTTAGTGAGTGTCTAGTCGACTTCTCGTCACTACTCCTTCGAGTTTAGACGGGATTCTCACTGCGTACATATTTATTTATGTACTCATGCTGCACTTTTTCTTTTGTACTTGACGGTACAGATCCGAAGGCTGGTACATATGATTATCAGGTCAGGGCTAGGTACTGACTGGAGTTGATTTGACTTCACCTGTGAGCTGCTCTTCCTGGCGATCCCTGGCAGCGCCCTGGAGTTTCCCTTTGTCATTTTCCTGTCTGCTTCATTCAGACTGTGGGATTGTATATATATATATATATATATATATATATATATATTACCCTTGTATATTCAGATAGTTGCCCGTGACACTCGTGACACTAGTTCCTGGCACACACGTAGCGTATATTTTGGGTTTTTGGGCTGTATATTTACCCATATGCTTATCGTTTGGCTCATGTATCGTATGATTTTGTTTTTGTCACGTGCTATCATCATGCTAATAATTGCGTAAAACTGGAGAAAGTTGGAATAATTAAACAAATGGGGAGGGCAACACTTAGTGTAGTCCCTTTTGGCTTGCCTAACCCCGCTGTTGGGCGCCATCGCGACCTGATTGGGATTTGGGTCGTGACAACCATTAAGAAGGGACGGGTAACAGCACGCATAGGGATCGTTAAATAAAAGTCGCTTAATAACCGCTAAGGGGTTGGGGTAAAGGGTAGATATGGATATGATGACCGGTGCGCTAATGCCACGTGTAGCCCCTTTCTGATGAGTGATTATTGGGCATTGTACTGATGTGATCCTATAGGATAAACAACCTAGGACTCCCCTGTCTCTTACACATGTGTGCTTAGACTGCAAATCTTTCAAAACCTTATACATGTACTTAGACCTTAAATCTTTTAAACTTTAGCACATATGTGTGCTTAGACTGCGGACCTTTTTCAAACCTTTATTCATTTACGTATATGCCTTAATTGCTTACTTGTCTAAATTCACAAAGCTTGTTTGGCCTGGAACCACCGTTGTGGATTTTGTGGGGTGCCCAACACCTTCCCCTCAGAGTAATTTCAAGCCCTTACCCATTCTTTGGTTATCCAATCTGTGTTATAATGACCCTTAGTAGGTGCCCTAACGCACCTTAACTCGTTACGTGGCGACTCTTCAAATCCTTATATATCCCTTTCCCAATAGGAAATGAGTTGTCTCAATAATGTCGAAAACCCCTGATCAATCCGAAAGGAGAGGGGAAAAAGGGGGGCGCGACAACAGGTGGTCTGAAGGTACATTTGAGAACATATTATGACAAGCTCGTAGGGGTTGGTAAAGATGAAACAATCCGCATGATGTTGTTCATGAGAAGTCTCACTGGAGACACTCTGTCCTGGTACATCAGTCAAAACCTGAAGAAATTGGTTAACTGGGTAAGCATGGCATCACATTTTATGGATCGGTTCAGGTTCAAGAAAATGCGCCAGACGTCTTCTACATTCAGAATCTTGATGTCTGCTATTCTAAGCGCATAGGAATGCATTGACAAAAGTATTGAACGAAGCCTATGTACCCAACAACATTACCAGTGGGGAGATGGCCAATATGGTAGGAAAAGTATTGGAAAGCCATAAGATCACTTTCCACAAAGATGAACTGCAGCCAGAAGGGTTGAGTGACAAGAGGGCACTACATATCACAGTGTAGTGTGAAGACAAATTCAGCTAGGGTCTTGATAAAATAATATAAAGAAAGAAGTTGTTTTTTCTGTGGGTTCAAGTCTCAACATCTGTATTTTGACCACTTTCAAGAGGTTGGGTAAAGGTTTGCATAAGATACGAGTAGGAACTATGAACGTGAAAGCATTCGATGGGTATCAAAGGGCCACGATTGGGGAGACCAACCTATGTTTGTAGATGGGACCGACATGGTTTGATGTTGAATTTAAAGTATTGGACATATCTTCCACATACAATCTGTTGTTGGGACGACCTTGGATACACGCTATTGGGGCTGTGGCCTCTACTCTACACCAGGCCGTGAAGTTCGAATGGAATCATCAGGAAGTAATCATTCACGAGGACGGGTGTTGATACCCAATTTTTCCATATATTATTTTCAAAGAGCATACATATCTTCAAAACAATGCATGAGCATCAATTAATATTTTTCCCATAAAATCTGCATTTTTAAAGGATTTTTGATTAATTTACCCCAATATTTTTATTATATAAATAATTACTAATTGCATCACAAATTGTTCTATAATAATTTTATAGCTTAATTTTATCATTTATATTTATACTAAGCTTTAATTATTTCATAAATAGCCACATTTACATTTTTTGGTTATAATGCAATAACTTTACAATAATAGCCCATGTGTGCATAATTACCTTATTTCACAAGAAAATAGCTTTTTATATTTTATGATATTAAGTAATTATCTTAAATCATTTTTATGCATGAAAATCATTTTCTACAATTTATTAACTATTTTTACAAATTATTTATCAAATTAATTGGGTATTTAACAAATAGCCTCTTTTAAATTTTGTTTTAATTTCGGACATAGCCCAAAACACTACCCCAACCCAATTAAAATACTCATAAGCCCAATTCTATCTAACCCGCCAAACTACCGTATCAAATCCTGACTATTGATATTAGAGATCAAATGTCTAGGATAACGTTATTAACCCCAACCCCCCAAACCCTACGCATTCCCTCATTTTCCGCCGCCCCCGTTTCCCTTTCCTCCCCCATTCTCTCTCAAGCTCCCCCTAACCCTAGCCACCGTCACCGGAAAACCATCCGTTCCATGGGATTTCTCTATGAGTTCTGTCCCCTACCGGCCTCTCACCTCTTCTGGTTGTTCGATTATGTTGTTATATGAAGGAATCTCAAAGAGATTGAACTCAGATTTTTCCGAAACCATTCATGAACCTACCTATGTTCATCTCCGTTTGTGAGCATTATTATCTTCGTGTTTATGGCTCGAACCTCTGGTTCCAAACCAGATTTCCTTTCATCTCTGTCACTTTTCAAAAACCTAATCTCTTTGTACTTGAGTCTATTCAGATCTGAGATGATTTTAAGTGTTATTTGGTATTTTTTCTTTGAAAACCTTATGTTTTCCTTATTACTAATCGATTTCAATTTTTTCTAAAACTAGGGTTTCGTTTTAAGTTCTCTGCAAAAAGGTTCTAAAGCTTCTAAGTGTTTGAATCTGATATCTTTACTAGTTCGGCTGATTTTTTTATGTCTATGCTTTAAACCCTAGGTTTTCTGCTTATTTCACTGATTATTTCAATGATTTGCGCGTTATTTTTCATCTCAATCAATTAGAAGAGATTGACTAATTCTATTAGGGTTCAAATTATATTTTTTCTTCCGAGATTAATACTTCTCTGTGATTCTCTACCTATTTTCCTTATTTTGTGACGCCTAATGGTACTACTTGACTTAATTAGATTATTAGTCTGATTTATGCGATTTAATTGACTTCTATACGGTCTGTGATTGATTTGTTTACCTTATTTGAATCCAAATCTGAGTTGTTAATTGTAACGACCCGGCTGGTCGTTTTGAGCTTTAGCGCGTCGTTCAGCGGTTGGAAGTCATGAACAACTTCATTTCAGGTATTATGACCTGTGCGTATGGTCGGAGTTGAAATTCATGAAAGTTCGGAGTAAGATTGAAAGGGAAAATTCTCATTTCGGAAGCCTTAAGTTGGAAGAATCGACTAAGACTGCGATTTCGAGTGAACGACCTTAGAATTAGGATCTGAAGGTTCCAGCAGGTTCGTATGATGATTTCAGACTTGGGCGTATGTCCGGGTCGGGTTTTGGATAACCTGGGAGCGTTTCAGCATATATTGTGGAAAACAACATTTTTGAAGGAATTTCCTAAGTTTGGCTTGAAGCGCATTCAGAGAAATTGATGTCCGTTTGAGATTCCGAGTCTGGGAATAGCTTGTATGGTGATTCTGGCATTGGGAGCGCGATCGGAAGTGAATTCGGATGTCCGGAGGTCAGTTTGAAGTCATTTAGCTAAAGATAGAAATTTGAAGGTTTTTGAAGAATCTGACCAGAAGTGGAAATTTTGATATCGGGGTCGGAATGAGATTCCGGAAGTTGGAGCAAGTCCGTAATGTTGGATGTGACTTGTGTGCAAAATTTGGGGTCAATCGGATATGATTTGACGGGTTTCGGCGTCGGATATAGAAGTTTGAAATTCTAAGTTCTTAAAGATGTGGATTGGAGAGAGATTCATTGTTTCGATGTTGTTTGATGTGATTTGAGGCCTCGAGCAAGTCCGTGTAATGTTTTGGGACAAGTTGGTGTAATTGGATGGGGTTCCGGGTTCCCCGGGTGGATTCCGGTTGGTTAACAGATCAATATTTGAAGTTGGAGAAGGCTGAAGGTTGTTGTCATCTAGTGTAACCGCACCTGTGAGGCTTTGACCGCATGTGCGAGTTTTGGGCTGGAGCTGAGGAGGCCGCAGGTGTGGAAGGTTGGCCGTACCTACGGAAGCGCAGGTGCGAAGAGGGGGATCGCAGGTGCGGAAATGAGGCTGGGCAGAATGTTTTTAAAGCGTAAAGTTTGTCATTCTCCTTCTATTTTCATATGCTATGGGCGATTTTGGAGAGCATTTAAAGAGGGGTTTCATCAGGCATCAGAGGTAAGTTGTTTCTACTCATTTCTAAGATTTAATACAAGATTATTACATGGTTTTGATACGAGAAATTCATGGAAATTTGGGAATTGGAAGGAAACGTAGAAATTTGATAAAATGGATTTTAGCCACGAATTGAGCATGAATATTTGAGTAAATAGCATATTTGAACTAGTGAAGCTATGGGTAGAGTTTATCTTCGAGAAATTTTGGAATCCGGGTACGTGGGCCCAGGGGCATTTTGGTCAATTCACTGAGCAGAGCGGGGAAATTATATAATTTGAATTTATTACCAATAATAGAGTATATTTTCATTGAATCGTCGTTATTTGGATAGTTTGGGGGCGTTGTGAATCCATTGGAGTCGTCGGAGAGGCTTGGAAGACGGTTATGGTATTTCGGAGCGAGGTAAGTCTCCTTTCTAACTTTGTGAGGGGGAATTGTCCCCCCTAGGTGAAATAAATGAATATATATGCCATTACTTGCGGGGTCTACGTACGCACGAGGTGACGGGAGTCCGTGCGTAGCTACTGTTATGCCATGTCCGGGTAGTCTAGGACCCACTAGCATGCCTTAATTGTTGTACCTATGATTTCATCAATAATATCACTGCTGATATTATCGAGTTAGTAATTGAATACTTAAGATGGTCAGAGCCTATTTTCCTAAATCACTTTAGAAGAAAATTGATCCATCCTTGTATAATGGTGTTCCGGATGAATCGGAAATATTTAGAACCGTATTAAACTTGATAAATGAATTTCAAGAAATGACTTAAATACTATCTTCATGTGCACCTAAAGAGAATTTTATCTCTTTTTTGAGAAAACTGCTTTCCTGATGAAATTTGGACCCACTGTGTGATTATGTGTACTTACGAGCACCTGAGTCGCAGGTATGATTCGTGAGCAGGTTAGCCTTATTATTATTATGTTGACCGCGTCGCATGATCGATTCGCGAGCGGGAAAAAATAGATGCATCTATGGTTTGAGCCGTTCGACCCTCGGTAGTGCACATTTTATTATTATTGGTCCGCGCCGTTTGACCCTCGTCATTTGTGATTTATACATGATAAATGCTGCGTATTTCCTGTGATTTATACATGTTTGTCAGTTCAAGGAAAAGTCGAAATACCAGTTTAAATGAAGGATAAATGATGTGTAAAAGGGTGAAATAAGTTGGATGTTTCTCGTCTCTGAATATTAATTGGTTTTATATGATACACATTCCTAGCTCTTCACCTGATTATATTTATCCGACTTATAGCAAGTGTCTAAATTTGACCTCTCGTCACTACCTCTCTGAGGTTAGGCGGGATACTTACTGAGTACACGTTGTCTTCGTACTCATGCTACACTTGATGTGCATTTTGTTGCACATGTACCTTCATAGACTAGTGGTTGACTTGGAGACTTAGACGGGCTGCATCATCCGGAGGTGTTACGCAGCTGACAGAGTCTCCCTTCTATGTATTTGCACTTTATTTTAAAGTCTTTGTCCAATTGTACCTCGGACAAGCGTTGTATAATTGTATAAATTCTTAGAAGTTGCTCATGTACTTGTGTCACCAGGTTCTGGGGATGTGCTGGGATTTATTTTATTTAAATTAAATTAATTTTCTATCGTTATTAATTAACGAAGATTTATGTTTAGGATTATGAAATGCGGGAAAAAGTAACGATTTCAAAAATGCTTAAAAACAGGAACTTTACAACTAATTAAGGTTCGGCTTGCCTGACAGTGGAGTCTGGCGCCATCACGACTTACGGAATTTGGGTCATGACAACTTGGTATCAGAGCTCTAGGTTCCTTTAGGTCTCACGAGCATTGAGCAAGTCTAGTAGATTCTTGCGGATTGGTACGGAGACGTCTGCACTTATCTTCGAGAGGCTACAGGGTTGTTAGGACTTGATTCCTCCTTGTGCAATTTGTTTCCTTTGAGGCTTGTGCCGATGTTTCTTCCTACTTAATCTTACGCGTCGCGAAGCGCTTGTTATGAATCGGGAATTTGAGGAGTTGTAATGGTGCTACAGATATGGTGCGCGAAGTCTTCCGTGCATAGTTATTTGGGTTGTTGTTGTTGCCCTGCATGAAGAATGATATGTTGTCTCAGCTCGGTAGTTGTGTTCATTAAGAGCCTGGAGGCTATGCTCTGGTGGTTATGATGCTTACGATTGGTTATCGAGCGATGTGGGTGTGATGATAGAATGCTTACCCGTATATTGGGGTGATGAATTGTTTGAAGGGAGGTATTCCCAAGGCGTGATCTCGATATTCAGTATTTTAGTTCCGGCAGAGGAAAGGCATTTGGATTATAAATAGTGAGGTTTTGGATTGATAAAGTAGTAAGACTTGGTGTTTTCAGGTGGGGTGGAATATTAACATGTGATAAGATATCGTCATCGTCGATCGAATAGAGTGTGTTAAGTTCGTCGGTGTCATAGCCCTTCGGTTGCATTGGGTCAGAATGCTGTGAAGTAGTATTGAAGAAGCGGCTGTCAAAGACCGTGGTGTGCGACGGTTCGAGTATTGAATGAATATTTCTAAAGGAAGTAGCTCGAGAAAGATGATTTTCAGAGAGTTAGAAGTAGTGGGGATCTACCGGTTTAAGAGCTGCAAAGAATGATATCGAATTGAGGCAACAATTGGGCAGCATTCGATGAAGGAAGTCATGTGAGAAGTGTCAAGTGGCGGCTAAATTTCTAAAGGGCCAGGCGTAAGAAAAGGAAGTCAAGTAGTGATTAAAGGAATGAGTTTAACTAAAGTGGGAGAGTGGCAGCGTAGCGTAAGAGTTTAGCGGTAAGACAACTGCCTATCTTGAGGGGAAGTTTGGAGTAATTTGAGAAATTTAGTGGACGGAGATTTGGTCCACAAGCTTAAATTGAAATGTTGGTTATTTCGGCGGAAGGTTGGATACAACAGAGATGAGTTATCAGGAATGAAAAAGGATGCAACATAGCGATGAATTTGAAGATGTTGTAGCGTATTTAGTAGATGTCCATGAGGAGCGGACGGACAAGCGAAGTTGGTGAATGAGAACGGGCCTTAGGATGGGATATTGATGTCGTAGAGGGTGTGCAGCGCAGCGTTGTTGGACGGTGTTAGTTGGTGACTTCCACGGGTGGGTTCCTATGGGTAGGTTAGCAGTTGTGTGGTTTGCAAGTTTCTGCGAGGAATCCTAGTGGCGATTCGGTAGGAGGCAGAATGTGGGAATGGTGCTAGAGAATTTGAGTAATTAGGGAATGCTAACAGGAGAATTCAGAAGAAATGGACGGATTGGTTGGGCAAGATCATGTTAACAAAGGAGAAAGGATCTCAGCATGGTCTAGAGTGGTGCAAGGAGTAGCGTCGGGCTAAGTGGGGGAGCTCCACCACCTGCAGTTGGGTTGTAGGATTGTGTTCTCATGAGGCTGCGGATTGTCAGTATATTGGCAAGTTGTTTCAGCTAAGGGAAAGGAGTAGAATGGTGATTGTGCATAGGATTTGATGAATGTATGCACAAGTAGGGCCTATAAGACCAGGGTTGGGCTTCGAAAGGTTCAGTATTTATGCTTAAGGTATAGGCGAGTTGTAAGGGCAGTGACTCAGTCACGTGCTTCATTGAAAAGGGTGCTTATGTGCTAGAAGAGCCTTGGAATTGGTTGTATTCGGGGCCAGTCAGAGTGGGTGACTCTCAATAGCGGTCCTAGTGAATTCGAAGGTTAAAGAATGCGGTGTTTAAGGGTTGCAAGCAGCAGTATGATTAAGAATCGAGCTTTTGCAGCGTAATGCTGAGAAAAGAGATTGAGTTTGCTATGAGTTGAAGGAAGTTACTACTATCTCTGAGGCAATTAAAGATGATTAAAAGAAGATATATTGGTTAGCCATGGTTAACATTGCACATGTACGGCAGAGATCAGTTCCTTTGGTGTGATTGAGTATGTGTGTGGTATGTACAGATGTGTGTGGGGCTTGTCGGCCGTCGTAATAGATTTTATTTGGGAGAATTCAAGAGCTATAGCCTGTCAGGGCTTGGCGGATCCCTGAAGGTTTATGGTGGTTCAGACCACTACTTAAGGATTTTCATGTATTTTGATTGTGAGAATTTGCTCGTGCGTTGTTATGGTTCTCATGAATTGAGGTAAGTAAAAGGCTTCTGTATGATGAAGTGTTCACCCTATTAGTGGTTCAGGAGTTATGATGAAATTCCTATGCTATTCCATATTGACATGTTAAGTGCAATAAGCAGTATGTAACTGGAGGTAATAATCGAGATTGCGGTTCGGTGTTAACAAGGATGTCACGAGCTCGGAGGAGCAAGAGAAAAGGATTTCAATTGTTTAGAATAAGCTGGTGTTACCTTCAGTGTCACCTGGGATCGATGCTCGGTGAAAGAGGCTTGTATCCCGGTCATGGGTTCTTAATGTATTTTGTAGCATTTGTGTGGTCAGGGGTATGGATGTGAAGACTTGTTACCGTGTGTGGAAAGTCGTGGGATCTTGACCGCGGGGAGATTTCATTAGTGTGACTTGTAGTCACCTGAGGGATGGAAAGGATTAGATCAAGTATAAGGAAGTGCAATATTGCGTAATTAAGAATTTATGCCTGGAAGGCGTTCGGTTCAGTTAATTGTGGATTGTGGGGTGGTTGTCCTGGCTATGATGGTTGTTCTTGTGTATTATGAGAGGAATCGGGGTATTATGGACCCAGGTGAAGTTATTAGCCTAGTTCAGTGCAAGCAGAATTGACTTGAAGTGTGTGAATGGATAAAAACAGGATCATGGGCTTCGTGGGAGTTAGATGTGTTTGATTCAGTATAGCGCTCCTCGAGGAGGGATGTTAGAATATGAGATATTGTTCCGCCTTCGTCAATTCATGTATATTATCTATGATTGTGCCGTGTGAGTTGTGAAACGGCTTGATAATTTCTTATGTGTTGAGATTTCCGCGTAGCGATGATGTTGTTTGAGCAGGATGGCTCTTGAGATACAGATTATATATCGCACCCCAGTTCTGCCTGAGTTTTGTAGCATATGGCTCTATCAGTCTCCCCAGAATGGTATTGTGCACTTAGCGTGCTTGTGAACGGTATTCAGTAATTTGTAATAGTGAGCAATTCAGCTCCGTGTATATCTCCTTATGTGAATTCTATGATGGGACCGGGTGGCACGGAGCCACGGGTATGTTATTCGAATCGGGTTGCGTATCGCAGCAGTGTGATGTTGAGTAACGCTCCTATACTTATTTTCTTGTGCGTTACTTCCTATTTTTCTGAAAGGAGTTCATATTAGTGGCGTGAGTGGGGTAGTCCCTTCCCGAGTCATTTCTTTATGTATCATATTCGAATTGTGGCTTATTGGCGCGTTGTGGCGTCGTGTGAGACTGTTGGTAATGTCTGGGGTGGTTGGTTATCTGAACAGTTCATACTGGGTGAGAAGAGACTATTGGATCAGGGGTCAAGTGCGATGAGATTTTTGTGAAATATACTACAGGACAATCACCATTATTTGGTTTGCAATGAGATGATAATCTAAGTCAAGAGAAAAGATTTCAATGTTTGGTTAACTCTGCAGTTAGTTAGGAATTACTACGCATTTCCTCCGTTGTGGTGGTATCGTCAGCATCATAGCAGGGTGTATATATATATCTTATATGGTGCATTGAGAGCATCAGGTTCGTAGAATTTTGGTTGTTAAGGTTCAGGGAGAGTCATTGTGGTTAGATGATGGATTATGCAATGTGCGGTGCTGATTCAGCAGCAATACGCAGTTGTGTTCTGGTGCCTTGTGTGGTAGTTGATACGGTGTTCATATTTTAGACCAGGCCTGTCAGAGAGTTTCCAGTGTTGAAATTGAGTTCAGAATTGGCTGTATGGATAAAGAAGGTTATCTTCAGATTTGATCAAGCTTATGTGCCCAACTGGGTTGTGGCATCACGGACAGGTGCACGAGGTGTTAAACAACGATTTCAGATAACTCAGGGGAAGTTCTTGGCACGTTCGAGGACGAACGTCTATTTAAGTGGGGGAGAATGTAACAACCCGACCGGTCGTTTTGAGCTCTAGCGCGTCGTTCAGCGGTTGGAAGTCATGAACAACTTCATTTTAGGTATTATGACCTGTGCGTATGGTCGGAGTTGAAATTCATGAAGGTTCGGAGTTAGATTGAAAGGGAAAATTCTCATTTCGGAAGCCTTAAGTTGGAAGAATCGGCTAAGACTACGATTTGGAGTGAACGACCTCAAAATCAAGATCTGAAGGTTCCAGCAGGTTCGTATGATGATTTCGTACTTGGGCATATGTTCGGGTCGGGTTTTGGATAACCCAAGAGTTTTTCTGCGTATATTGTGGAAAATAACATTTTTGACGGAATTTCCTAAGTTTGGCTTGAAGCGTATTTCAGAGATATTGATTTCCGTTTGGGATTCCGAGTCTGGGCATAGCTTCGTATGGTGATTATGGAATTGGGAGCACGATCGGAAGTGAATTCGGATGTCCGGAGGTCAGCTTGAAGTCATTTTGCTAAAGATAGAAATTTGAAGGTATCTGAAGAATCCGACCAGAAGTGGAAATTTTGATATCGGAGTCGGAATTCGATTTCGAAAGTTGGAGCAGGTCCGTAATGTTGGATATGACTTGTGTGCAAAAATTGGGGTCAATCGGATATGATTTGATGGGTTTCGGCGTCGGATGTAGAAGTTTGAAAATCTAAGTTCTTAAAGATTTGGATTGGAGAGCGATTCATCATTTCGATGTTGTTTGATGTGATTTGAGGCCTCGAGAAAGTCTGTGTCATGTTTTGGGACAGGTTGGTGTAATTGGACGGGGTCCCGAGGGCCCCGGGTGGATTCTGGGTGGTTAAGAAATCAATATTTGAAGTTGGAGAAGGCTGAAGGTTGTTGTCATTTGGTGTAACCGCACCTGCGAGGCTTTGACCGCAGGTGCGGAGCCGCAGGTGCGGCTATGGGCGCCGAAGGTGCGAGTTTTGCGCTGGAGTTGAGGAGCCCGCAAGTGCGGAAGGTTGGCCGCACCTGCGGAAGCGCAGGTGCGAAGAGGGGGATCGCAGGTGCGGAAATGAGGCTGGGAAAAATGTTTTTAAAGCGTAAATTTTGTCATTCACCATCTATTTTCATATGCTATGGGCGATTTTGGAGAGCATTTCAAGAGGGGTTTCATCAGGCATCAGAGGCAAGTTGTTTCTACTCATTTCTAAGATTTAATACAAGATAATCACATGGTTTTAATATGAGAATTTGAGGGAAATTTGGGAATTTTGAAGGAAACCTAGAAGTTTGATAAAATGGATTTTAGCCACGAATTGAGCATGAATATTTGAGTAAATTGCATATTTGGACTAGTGAAGCTATGGATAGAGTTTATCTTCGAGAAATTTCGAAATCCGAGCACGTGGGCCCGGGGGAATTTTGGTTAATTCACTGAGCAGAGCGGGGAAATTATATAATTAGAATTTGTTACCAATAATAGAGTATATTTTCATTGAATTATCGTTATTTGGATAGTTTGGGGGCATTGTGCATCCATTGGAGTCGTCGGAGAGGCTTGGAAGTCGGTTATGGTATTTTGGAGCGAGGTAAGTCTCCTTTCTAACTTTGTGAGGGGGAATTGTCCTCCCTAGATGAAATAAATGAATATATATGCCATTACTTGCGGGGGCTACGTACGCACGAGGTGAAGGGAGTCCGTGCGTAGCTACTATTATGCCATGTCCGGGTAGTCTAGGACCTACTAGCATACCTTAATTGTTGTACATGTGATTTCATCAATAATATCACTACTGATATTATCGAGTTAGTAATTGAATACTTAAGATGGTCAGAGCCTATTTTCTTTAATCACTTGAGAAGAAAATGGATCCTTCCTTTTATAATTGTGTTCCGGATGAATCGGAATATTTATAACCGTATTAAACTTGATAAATGAATTTCCAGAAATGACTTAAATACTATCTGTATGTGCACCTAAAGAGAATTTTATCGCTTCTTTGAGAAAACTACTTTCCTGATGAAATTTGGACCCACTGTGTGATTATGTGTACTTACGAGCACCTGAGTCGCAGGTATTATTCGCGAGGAGGTTAGCCTTATTATTATTATGTTGACCGCGTCGCATGATCGATTCGCGAGCGGGGAAAAATAGATGCATCTATGGTTCGAGTCGTTCGACCCTCAGTAGTGCACAATTTATTATTGTTGGTCCGCGCCGGTCGACCCTCGGCATTTGTGATTTATACATGATAAATGCCACGTACTTCCTATGATTTATACATGTTTGTCGGTTCAAGGAAAAGTCGAAATGCCAGTTTAAATGAAGGATAAATGATGTGTAAAAGGGTGAAATAAGTTGGATGTTTCTCGTCCCTGATTATTAATTGGTTTTATATGATACTCATGCCTAGAACCTCACCTGATTATATTTATCCGACTTATAACATGTGTCTAAATTTGACCTCTCGCCACTACCTCTCTGAGGTTAGACGGGATACTTACTGAGTACACGTTGTCTTCGTATTCATGCTACACTTGCTGTGCATTTTGTTGCACAAGTACCTTCATAGCCCAGTGGTTGACTTGGAGACTTAGACGGGCTGAATCATCCGGAGGCGTTCCGCAGCTGACAGAGTCTTCCTTCTATGTATTTGCACTTTATTTTAAAGTCTTCGTCCAATTGTACCTCGGACAAGCGTTGTATAATTGTATAAATTCTTAGAAGTTGCTCATGTACTTGTGTCACCGGGTTCTGGGGATGTGCTGGGATTTATTTTATTTAAATTAAATTGATTTCCTATCGTAATTAAATTAACGAAGATTTATGTATTGGATTATGAAATGCGGGAAAAAGTAACGATTTCGAAAATGCTTAAAAACAAGAATTTTCCAACTAATTAAGGTTCGGCTTGCCTGACAGTGGTGTCCGGTGCCATCACGACTTACGAAATTTGGGTCGTGACATTAATTGATTCTCCCCAATTTAAGGGGAGTTTCCCAGATTCTTTTGAATTATTTGGCCAAGTTTAGCCCCCAATTAACTGGCCAATCGTATTTGCTTGCCTTATTTGTGAATTCTAATTTTCTTACCTTAATTGTTTTACGCTGCTAAGTGCTATATAAACCCCATTCTGATTTTCTTTCAAACACACGAACACACTCAAAACGTTACACCCATACACAAACTCTTGCTCATACACACTCTCCACTACAACTCTTTCTGTTACTTGTGTTTGTTGCACTGTCTAGCCGGCTAGAAGCCAAGGCTAGACTATTGTACTCTATTTGCTCTCACCTTCTTGTTTGCTATCTCTCAACTGGTATGCTTCCACTCCTATTATCATTCAATATGCTATGAAGTTAAATCTATGTGCTTCCTGTTTATTGATCTTAATCAGCATGACTACTTCTATGAAGTTAAACCTATGTGCTTCCTATTTATTAATCTTAATCAGCATGACTACTGCTGTGTAGCTAGACCATGCCTTTCCTGTTTATTGCTCTTAATCAACATAACTACTTTGTTATCACACGTAGTTAGACCTATGTCCTCCTGTTTATTGCTCTTAATCAGTATGTCCATCTTTGTTACTATGTCCAATTCAACATGTTGTGCAATCTGTCTGTTATAGATATCAACATGCCTCTGCCTACTTTATGTTTCTGATAACTGGAATGACTTAACTCTTGTGAATTTATCTTATCCAATATGTAGATATGGTTCATACACTTTAGCAAGTTCCTGTTTGATCCAGGATACATGTCTACTTTTTTTTTCAACTAGCATGCTCTCATTCCTTTCCTGTTTTATGTGTTTACCTTAACAAGTTCCTGATTAATGATTTCTATGCTCTCAACCCCTGCTACCTTTCTGTGTAGATACCTGATTAGTACTCTAATCCCAACATGCTATTCCGTATTTAATACATGTCCATATGCTCACCTAGTAATTGCTAATGAACTAAGTCAATCCCAGGCAATGTGAAACCTTGTTTGAATTGATTATAACTCTGTTTTGTCTGCTGTTTGACTGCTGGAACCCTTGTTTGAACTCAAAAAATGCTGAAGTGATTCTATTTGTTCCTATTCACTTCTAGAATCCAAACTGTTTTTTGCTAAAACTATCTCCTATTTTCGTATACTATTTTCAACTCGTACTCTTAGAATATCTAGGGTCCTGCCCCTCCAGTGTGAGGATTGCCTAGGAGTCCATGATACTCCTTCGAACTCTGAAACACTGGGGCTAGCTTTTCAAAAACTTGTTCCCAAAATTGTTCTTTGAAAAGTTTCTGGTGTGAGCATTTCCCGGAGTCCTTGAGACCCTTGGGAACTTTAACACAGCAGAAGCTCATTCGGTGCATTATGATCTACTTGTATACTCTAGATTTAATTAATGGCCTTGCTTCCAGGTTTACCTTTGGGCCTATCAAGACTCCCTATAGTATAGTCATTTTCATTCTGTAATTCATTTGTATTGGTTTGTTGTCACGCCCCAAAACCGAGGGACGAGACCGGCGCCTAACCGGATGAGGCCAGTCAAGCGGACCTGGATTGCCTTTCCTACCCAATGCATTACTCCATGTTCATAATATACATTGTTCCATAAGAATTATCCAATTTAAATACAAAGTGCGATTTACAACATAAGTACATTTGCTCTTTTAACTTTCAACATTTGATAGTCCAAAAACATATATATAATACATACAACCTTTCTGATGCGATCCACAACTACGAGTGAGTACAACTACCGCCCAAAATATACGTATATTCAACCCACACAGTGTCTAAAGAGCCTCTAAGAGTACTAGGAGTTTTACATAACTTGCCGGCAACAAGACCCCGTCTATACCTTTTACAACATAAGCAAAGGAGAATGGTATAATCCACACACGGCCCCGAGAGGAAATGGGGCTCACCAAAACTGCTGAAGAGATGAAGAGGAGGCACTACTAACGGCGGGCTGAACTACTTGCTATGGAACCACCTACATCCATATAAAAGATGTAGCGCCCCCGGCAAAAGGGACGTTAGTACCGTTGAATAGTACTAGTATGTATGAACAAGCTTCATTCTAAGTAGAATCAAACAGTGCACAAATAGAAGACAGTCAGGGAAACCAAACAAATACCCCACAGAAATACAGAAAATCACAATGAAGGTTTTACAGTTACTCATTTCAATCTTTCATCTGCTCACATTTCACCCTTATTACCTCTCCACCCTTATTACTTCGCGTTGCGGTGCGCAACCCAATCCCACCGTACATTTGCACTTCACACTTATTACCTCTCCACCCTTATTACCTCATGTTGCGGCGCGCAACCCGATCCCACCGTACAATCACATCTCACCTTTATTACCTCTCCACCCTTATTACCTCATGTTGCGGCGCGCAACCCGATCCCACCGTACAATCACATCTCACCTTTATTACCTCTCCACCCTTATTACTTCGTGTTGCGGCATGCAACCCGATCCCACTTTACAATCACATTTGATAGCAACAATAACAGTCCACAATTAAATCGCAAGGATTCATATCATCAAGAGTACCAACCATTGATTCAATAACAAAGATTTTTATCAACAAGAATATAACTTCATTACATCCAACAATCCGTATGAAATCAAGCCACATTAAACTTTGCCAAACAATGATTCATATACAATATTGCCATGGTCATTTAGTTCAATTAAATCACTTCTTAACTCCTTTTCATCACTTGTTACACAACCCTTTGCACTTAGATACATTCTCACATTTTGGTATGTTACCATTCTTTCACACCAACATATTAAAGCATTTAAAGACCTTGCACATGATAGCGTAATCACAGAGAAATCATCTTTTACAACTTCCCTTAACATGGTAATCGACTAAGAGAAACAAAAAATGGAATCTTACACCTCAACATATTCGGACAATCAATTCACATATACTCAGCAAGAAATCCATACCAAATGATTGGTCACCACAAGGTGACTCTACGAAGATTAAAGTTAGCCATACATACCTCGAGTCGAAATTCCCCTTTAATATCTATCACAATTCACCGAACCGTCTAGCACCATCAATCTAGTTCACAATGCGACACATTTAACTTAGAATTAGGAATCTTGAATTCATTTGAGCATTTTATCAACCACCATGTGGTCCCTTAGCTTAACTAAAACCCTTTTTAGTGAAAGATTACTCTAACTAGCTTCCTTTTACTAGGTCATGGAAGATTATTCACATGCATGCAAGTATTATCTTTTATTCTCAAGAACCAAACTATGTGTGCTTCATTCTAACTAAAATCTGAGAATTAAAGGGAAATGGGGTGGGGACTTACCTCTTAGAGTGAAGAAGAATGAAGATTGCTTGAAAATTTCCGGGCCTGAGTGATGTTTGAAGAATCAATTTGGGGAAGATGGGGACTTCTCTCTCTAGAACCCACTCTCACTTCTCTATTTTTTTTTCTTCAGATACCTATTAAAATGAAGGGGATGGGTGTTTTATTAAATTGGGGGTCGGGTGCGAAAATTAGAAATTAAAGAGCCCCGAAGCAGGAATGCGGTCAGGAATGCGATTGCATTCCTGCTATGCGGTCCGCATTCCTGTCGCATAGTTGGCCCTAAAATGGGCCAAAAATAAGACGGGACTTCCCAGGTATGAGACCACTATGCGGTCTGCATACCTGTTATGCGATCGCATAGTGCGTCGCATAACCTGCTCCGCACGGAGGTGCAAGAATGCGACAGCTATGCGGTCCGCATTTCCAAGATGTGATCGCATCTTGAGCAGCATAGCTGTCCTCAAACTGGACAGAAGTCTGTCCATGTATGCGCCCACTATGCGGTCCGCATACCTGTTATGCGATCGCATAGTGCTTCGCATAACAACACAATTCTGGAAAAAATTTATCCTTTAAGTCCCGGGGTACTTTTTACTCAAACAAAGTCCGTTTTTAAGAATTTCTACAGTTATAACAACACAGGGACCTATTCGGGCATTATTTCAGACATGAAATTTTATGGGTCTTTACATCCTCCCCCACTTAAAATCATTCGTCCTCGAATGAGGATAGGGGGAATCATTTTGGACAACACAATATGCTACCCCTAATTTTCATTAACTCCAGTATTTTCTGAAAATTTAGCCAGAGTTTCCTTTGTAATTAGGCCTATCTACCTGTCAGAGAGCCCCTAAAACACATTATTCATCAATCTCACACATTTTCAATTACTCCAACAACTTGCACATAATTCAGTTATCTCATTAAATCGTATACAACTCAATTACTTCCAAATGCTATACATAATTTAACACCACAATTTGCATATCCTTTAGCTATCACATGAATTGCACACAGTTTAGCTCACTTCAAGGAGTTGCACATTACCCAAATAATCACAACATACACAAATATGGCACAACTTGAGATGTTACAACAATAAGGAAATTAGGAGAGTGAAGTGTTCTCGCACAAAATTAAACCCAAAGGTGTATTCACTTAGAGATGGCAGTTCTTACGATCACTACTAGACTTGTTCAAACAAATGGGGATATTTTTCTTTCATTTCACTTTCCGCTTCCCACGTGGCTTCCTCGACTTACTCACTTCACCATAACACTTTAACAGAAGCAATTTCTTTGTTTCTCAGTCTACGGACTTGCCTATCAAGAATAGCAACCGGAACCTCTTCATATGACAATTCTTCATTAATTTCAATGCTCTCAACTGGCACGATGGCAGTTGGATCTCCAATTACCTTCTTTAACATGGACACATGAAATACTGGATGTACTAACGACATTTCAGGGAGCAATTCCAGCCTATACACTACTTGCCCTATCCTTGGAGCGATCCGATATGGCCCGACATACCTTGGGCTGAATTTCCATTTCTTCCCAAACCGCATCACTCCCTTCATGGGAGACACCTTCAAGAATACCCAATCATCTACTTGACACTCCAAATCTCTACGACGAACATCCGCATATGATTTCTGATGACTCTGAGCAGTTTTCAACCTTTCCTGAATGACTCTAACTTTTGCCATAGCTTGATGCACAAGATACGGTACTAGAAGTTCCGCCTCACCAACCTCGAACCATCCGATCGGAGACCTACACCTCCTTCCATACAATGCCTCAAATTGGGCCATCTGAATACTAGCATGGAAACTGTTGTTGAAAGCAAACTCTATAAGCGGCAAGTGACCATCTTAGCCACCCTTGAAATTTAATACACAAGCTTGCAACATATCTTCAAGAGTTTGAATAGTCCTCTCCGCTTGACCGCCCGTCTCTGGGTGGAAAGTTGTGCTAAGATTTACCTGAGTACCCAAACCTTGCTGAAATTTCCTCCAAAAGATAGCCGTGAACTGGCTCCTTGATCTGAGATAATAGAAATTGGAGTGCCATGGAGTCTGACTATTTCTCTAATATTTACAACTGAGCGTATTGTTCCGCGGTATCGATAAATTTGACTGGCAAGAAATGCGCCGACTTCGTGAGTCGATCCACTATTACCCAAATTGAGTCAAACTTGCGCTGAGTGCGGGGTAACCCTACCATAAAGTCCATATTGATCATTTCCAATTTCCACATCGGTATTTCCATAAGCTGCGTCAACGCACCGGGCCTCTGATGCTCGACCTTCACTTGTTGACAATTCGGGCACTTAGCCACAAAGTCTGCCACACACCTCTTCATGCCATTCCACCAATAAATCTCCTTGAGATCGCGATACATTTTCGTAGAACCTGGGTGAACAGAATACCTGGACTTATGAGCCTCTGCCATTACCCTCTCCTAGAGATCATCCATATCTAGAACACATAGCCTCATTTGGCACCGCAAAACACCGTCATCATTGCCGAGTGAAAATGCTGAAGTCTTGTGATTCAAAATTGCTTCCCTCAACTGTACCAAAGTCGGATCCCTGAATTGATTTCCCTTGACTTCCGCTACAAGCGAAGACTCCGCTCCATTACGTACCACGACATTCCCCTCATCTGAGGCCGAAAAACGGACCCCAAAACTGGCCAACTGATAAACCTCCCGAGCCAAAGGCCTCTGACCGGCTTCTAAATGTTCCAAGCTACCCACGGATTTCCAACTAATAGCGTCGGCCACCACATTCGCCTTCCCTGAATGGTACAAAATATTCATATCATAATCCTTGAGCAATTCTAACCACCTCCATTGCCTTAAGTTCAACTCCTTCTGTTTGAATAAATACTAAAGACTCTTGTAGTCTGTGAACACGTCCAGATGGACCCCATAAAGATAATGCCGCTGGATTTTCAACGCAAAAATGACCGCTGCGAGCTCCAAATCATGCGTCGGATAATTCTTATCGTGATTCTTGAGCCGCCTTGAAGCATACGCTATAACTTTACCACATTGCATCAACACACACCCCAAACAAACTCTCGAAGCATCATAATAAACCACGAATCCCTCTAAACCTTCTGGCAAGGTCAACACTGGCACCGAAGTCAATCTCGACTTCAATTCTCGTAAACGCTTTTCACAAGAATCGGACCACTGAAACTTAATCGCTTTCTGCGTCAGCTTAGTCAATGAGGAGGCGAGAGTAGTGAATCCCTCTACAAACATCGATAATACCCAACTAAACCCAAGAAACTACGAATCTCTGTCGGGGTCGTTGGCCTAGGCCAATCCTTTACCGGTGCAATCTTTTGGGGATCAACCCGAATCCCTTCCCTGGAAACAACATGACCCAAAAAGGAGACTGATTCTAGCCAAAACTCACATTTCAAAAACTTTGCATATAACTGGTGCTGATGAAGAGTTTGCAGAACTGCCCTGAGGTGATTAGCATGATCTTCCCTACTTTGCGAATAAACAAGGATGTCGTCAATAAAGACAATCACAAAGGAGTCAAGAAACGACTTGAAAACCCGATTCATAAGATCCATAAAAGCTGCCGGGGCGTTGGTTAGCCCAAAAGACATTACCAAAAATTCAAAGTGCGCATATCGAGTCCTGAAGGCGGTCTTAGGAATATCCTTCTCCCTGATCTTCAGCTGGTGATACCCGGACCGTAAATCAATCTTTGAGAAGAATCTAGCACCTTGCAATTGATCGAACAAATCATCTATCCGAGGAAATGGATATTTGTTTTTGATAGTGACCTTGTTGAGCTGCCGATAATCGATATACATCCGAAGAGATCCATCCTTCTTTCTGACAAAAAGAACTTGTGCGTCCCAAGGCGACACACTTGGCCGAATGAAACCCTTTTCTAATAGATCTTTCAACTGCTCTTTTAACTCTCTCAATTTCGCTGCCGCCACCCCGTAAGGTGGAATAGATATTGGCTGCGTATCTGGCAATACATCAATCCTGAAATCTATCTATCTATTTGGTGGAAACCCAGGAAGCTCATCCGGAAATACCTCGAGAAACTCATTCACAACCGGCACAGACTCAGGAGCAGGCACCTCTGAAGTGGTGTCCGCAACCCGGACCAAATGATAGATGCACCCCTTTCGGATCATCTTGGAGGCCTTAAGATAGGAAATAAACCTAACTCTCGGCACAACATCATTCCCTTTCCATTCAATAACTGGTTCATTAGGAAACTCGAGTCTCAAAAGTATGGTTCGACAGTCGAGTTTAGCAAAGCATGAGTAGAGCCAATCCATCCCCATGATAACATCAAAATCTACCATTTCTAACTCAATAGGATCGGCCGTGGTATCTCGACCACAAACCGCGACAACACAGATCCTATAGACTCGCGCAGCCCTAATATAATCACCAACCGGAGTCGACACAAAGAACGACTCATGAAGTTGTTCGGGTTCTATCCAAAAACTTGAAGCAATAAATGGAGTAATATATGACAATGAAGATCCAGGATCAATAAGAGCATAAACATCATGTGTTTGGACAGTCAGAATACCTGTGACAACATCTGGAGAAGCCTCCGCACTCTAGCGACCACTCAAGGCATAGAATCGATTGGGTCCCCCTTGACCCCGTGCTCTACCCCTAGCTGCATCACGCCCTGCTGGAGCTGGAGGGCGTGCTGAAGATGTGGAGGCTAAAGAATGGGACGGCTGAGTAGCACCCGTACCTATGCCATGACTGGGTGCATGACAGTCCCTCTGAATATGGCCTCTCTCTCCGCATCTATAGCACACCGGCATACCCAAGTAACAAGGCACAGAATGAAACCTCCCACACTTAGGACATGGGGCCCCCCGCTGCTGCTGGAGCCTCCCACCTGAACGACCCGACTGATGGAACTTCCTGCTGTCTGAACCGGGCCCAAAGCAACCTCCCTGCTGATAACTGTACCCTGATGGTGGTGCACTGGCTGAGAAATGAGCATAGGACTGAGATGGCCCTGACGACCCTCTCCCCAGGGCTGATCTCCCTCCTCCAACTGAACTCCCGGGGTTGCCCGCTGACCGGACCCTACTACTACTCTCCCTCTCCATCCTTATCTTTTATTTCTGGGCCTCCGTAGCCTGGGCGAATCCCACAATCTTCCCATAGTTCATATCTAAGTGCAAAGCAGCTGTAGCAGCCTCATTGATAACCATGGGACCAAGGCCCTGAACAAACTAACGAACTCTGGCCTCCATAGTTGGCATCATGTGGGTAGCATACTTGGACAAGCGAAAAAACTCCATATGGTACTCCCACACACTCATGTTTCCCTGCTTAAGGACCTCAAACTCTGCAGCACGGGCTTCCCTAGTCTCGGCAGGCAAGAAATTATCCATAAAAGCATCCAAAAACTCATCCCATCTCGCCGGAGGGCTCCCCTCTCGACGGGAACTCTCCCACATCTCAAACCATGAATATGCCGCTCCCTTCAGACGATAGGAAGCCAACTCAACCCCCTCTGTAATAATAATCTTTGTAAAACATATATGTGGTACTAGTAAAGATGGGGGGGGGGGGATTTTTTTCTTTATTTTGGGGGGGTTTGGGGAAAAAATCTTTTTTATGGGATTTTTTTGTAANCCAACTCAACCCCCTCTGTAATAATAATCTTTGTAAAACATATATGTGGTACTAGTAAAGATGGGGGGGGGGGGTTCTTTTCTATATCTTTGTGGGGATTCGGGTAGAAATCATTCTTATAGGATTGTTGTGATATCTATATGCATTAGAAACCATGTCTATAGGGCTTGTATCATTCATTGAAATCCTGAATTTTCACATTTGCATCCTAAAAATCGTGTTTCTAGGTCATTTACCAATCCTGCATTAATAATCATGTTTTCAAAACGGGTATCTTTGCATTAGAAATCCCGTTTCTAGGTCATTTACCAATCCTACATTAATAATCATGTTCTCAAACCTTCATGTGTGCATTAGAAATCATGTTTCTAGGATCTTTTGTTGCACTCGCTTGGCAATTAATTTGACCCGTCTCATGTTTTAGACTTCAGCACAGTTCAGCTCGAGGATGATATGTCATATGAGGTTGAGCCAGTGGCTATTTTGGCTCGCGAGGTCAGAAAGTTGAGGTCCAAGGATATAGCTTCGGTGAAGGTTCAGTGGAGGGTTCAGCCAGTGGGGGAGGCTACTTGGGAGACCGAGCGGGAGATGCGGAGAATATATCCTCACTTTCTTGAGACTCCAGGTATGTTTCTAGACCCGTTCGGGACGACGTTTGTTTAAGAGGGGGAGAATGTAATGACCCGGTCGGTCGTTCCGTAGAAATTTCATTTTTCAGTGTTTCTGCCTTGTCATAGCTGGGTTATACTGTTCATGATGTGTTAAAGTTGGTTAGCTCAGGTTTGAAGGGGTCATAGAAGGAATTGAGACACTTAGTCTCTAAAAGTAGCTTTAGTGTTGGCAAAGTCAACTGAGAGTGACTTATTGGTAAACGACCTCAGAATGCGGATTTTATGGCTCAGATAGCTTTTTAAGGTGATTTGGGACTTAGGAGTGCATCCGGAATAATTTTGTGATGTCCGGTGTAGAATTTGGCTTGAATTCGCGAAAGTTAGTTTTTGGCGATTTCCGGTTGGCAGCGGAAAATAGGCTATCAGGGTCAGAACGGAATTTTGACAGTTGGAACAGGTTTGTTATGTCATTTTGGATATGTCTGCAAAATTTGAGGTCAATCGGAGTTGGTTTGGGTAGTTTTGGCATCATTAGTGGAATTTAGAAATTTGTAAGTTCATAGGCGTGAATTCGATGGGTTTTTGGAGTTTTGATGTTGTTTTTGATGTTTCGAAGGCTCGGCTAAGTTTGAATAATCATTTAGGATGTGTTGGCATATTTGGTTGAGGTCCCGAGGGCCTCGAGTGTGTTTCGGGTGGTTAACGGACCAACTTTTGGCTTGAAAACTTGGCAGAGTTTGCTGGTGTGAAGTTTCTAGTTTCCTTCTACGCGATCGCATGAGGAAGTTTGCGATCGCGTAGGTTTAGCTGGGGAAGGGTAGAGTTGTTTTAATCGCGATCGCGTGAAGGGGATCGCGATCGCGTGGGTTGAATAGGTTGTACAGCGCGATCGCGTGGAGTAGTCCGCTATCGCGTAAGGTTGAAGGGCGCGTGAGGAAGGGGTCTAGTGTTCTTCGCGATCGTGTGGGATGGTTCGCGATCGCGTGGGATGGTTCGCGATCGCGTGAGTTTAAGTCGAGGTGTATCGCGATCGTGTGGAGTCATTCGCGATCGCGTAGGGTAATTTATTGAGGCTGCAGAGTTGTGCTCCGCGATCGCGACTGGATGTCTGCGATCGCATAGAAGAAATCGCTGGGCAGAAAAGTTAAGTTCAAAAACGATGGTTTTTAGCCATATTTCAAAACACCATTAGAGAGCTCGGGAGAAGGAGGTCTTTGGAGAGATTTTCAGTGGGAATCTTGTGGTAAGTGTTCTTCAATCACTTTTAGTCTAATTTCACGAATTAGTATTGATTTTTACCATGTAAATTGAGGAATCAAAGTGGAAATTGGGGAAAAATAAGAAGAAAAGCGTGGAAATGTTTTTGATGATTTGAAGGGGCATTTGAGGTTTGATTTTGATAAATTTGATATGGGTAGACTCGGGAAAGGAAAAGGATTCCAATTTTGTAAATTTTATCAAATTCCGAGACGTGGGCTCGGGGGTCGGGTTTTGACCAATTTCGGGATTTTTGAGTATTTTTGATAAATTTCGATTGGGTTCCATTCCTTGGAATATTATAATGATATAAATCTGATTGTTGGTAGATTTGGAGCACTCGAAGACCGAATTTAGAGGCAAGGGCACTGCGGAGTAGTATTTTAGCCGGTTTTGAGGTAAGTAACGCTTCCAAACTTGGAACTGAGGGTTCAAAACCCCAAATTATCTGATATTTGATGTTAATTAAGGTGGCGCACTTGCCAAGTGACAGGCATGTGGGCGTACATCGAATGTTTGTGGCCTGGCTCACCCCATGGCACTGCCTAACAGTCATTTCAGGCCGATACTTGTACTGTGAAGTTGAAATCACTTTGAACATACTAGAAATCATGTTAGATATAAATGCTATGGCTTCACGCCAAATGTGTTCCGACCAGGTTGGTCAATTGTTGTTGTCTCTATCTGTGGTTGTTCACTATTATGCATTCAGTCTTGTTATAGTATATGTTCCATGCCTCAGTCTCAGAAATTGCTAGTTTATTTCTATATTATCATTGCTTTGGGCTGATTTATATATATTTGAGGGAATTGTGAGTGAGACTGGAAAGAATTGACTGAGTGAGGCTTTAAGCCTGGTTTTGAGACAGTTATGAGGTCGGATTGCACACCGCAGCGATCCTCGAATTATGTCTTCGTTTGCTTGATATGGCGCTTGGGCTTATAGGAGCACCTCCGGAGTCTTTACACCCCTAGTGAGCACATAGATATTGAGGGATGGATCTTCCCTGGACATGAATCTTGTCCGAGTGATATGTTTCGGAGATGAATCTTCTTCGTGGGGATGGATTGGCCTTTTTCCTCAGTACTAGGTGACTGCATCACTTGTGTTTATCTATAATCCGGGATGGATTTTCCTTGGGCCTGAAGGCCAATTCTAGTACTGAGTGGACGACCTTGTGAGAATTTGGGTTACCATGTACATTCTATTTCTGTCACTGATGATCATATACTAGCATGTAGGTTTTATAGATACGATTGATGCATTTCATTATTTTATCCGTTATATTACTGTCATGCTCAAGTTTATACACTGATATTCATAACTACCGGAGGTTTGGTCCATCACTACCTCTCAGCCCATAGTTTGGTTTCGTTACTAGTGAGTTGGTGTACTCACGTTACCCCCTGCACATTGTGTGCAGATCCAGGTACATCAGGACACGGCTCTGGTCATTGAGTAGCTTACAGTTTCCATCAGAGTTGTCGAGGTAGCAGCTGGCGATCCTGATCTCGTCATCTCTTTCCTATTCTACCCGTCGTTATTTACTTTTCAGACTATGTTGGTCATTCCTAGTTCATTTATATCATGTATTAGCAGCTCATGACTGTGTGACACCGGATCCGGGATTTGTAGGATTTGAGTTTTGTTTTTCATAAATAGTTCCATCCTCAGATTTCTCATTTGTTATTTTGTTCAGACTTATTAATAATGGTAGTCCACTGGTAATCGGACCTAGTTTAGAAATAAATGGGTGGCTGGCCTGGTTCCACAACAGGCGCCATCACGACTCCGGAAATGGGTCGTGACACACGACCATCTTCAGGGTCAGCCCCCAACTTCTTTAGCAACACTTCTCCAATATCTGCACAGAGTGTGTAGAAGTTCATTATCAGAACAACCGACCCTATGTACTGGTAAGTATCTTGACTAACCCCGTCGAAGTAGTGACGAGATTGTTTTAGTTAAAAGATACTATTAATAACACTTTAATGTAATCTTGCAATAGAACCAAAAGACAGAATAATAAAATAGAGTACAGCATGCGACTGCAACAAGAAATAAATGAGTATTAGAAAGAAACACAATTTATTAGTTTCCAATATCTCAACCGGCCCTTTCCTTAAAACGAAATCCCATGAACCACAACAATCACCTCATATACTTTGATAGTGTGATAAAGTACTCAAGAGATCAAGTCTAACGGCATGGAAACACCCTTAGTGCATTTATGTCATCCTCACCATATATCCATAAAACAGTACCAACGAAATGACAGAAATACCGACAATAGAAATGACAGGGAAGGGAATATGCAAGCAGTAATAATAAACGAGAATGTACAGAATAACATCAGTAACAGACTAAGCAGAGAGCATTGAGGTAATGACCACAATTAGAAAAAAAGGGTTATAATTTGCATTAACTAGCATGATGGAGGTCTAAGAACAAATATAGCTAATAAGATGGAAACACATGATCTTCCTAAGTTAAGATGTAAGGACATGAAGGACTAGCATGGATGAAGACTTACGATAAGGTGCAACAGAATAGATACAACATGAGTATAATTATAAAATCAGGAAATAGGCATGGCATATGCAGGTTAAGCAAGTAAAAGACATGGACAACACAACAACAAGTGAGATAGAGGTCAAGTAGGGGACAATAACATCATATCACACAAAATATATAATGGCGACAATGACAACTCAAGGTAAAGGCGGAAATGTATACACGGAAAATAGATATCACATCATAATGCATGTCCCTCATCCTCAGTTGCACGGAAACACCCTTCGTGCCATGAACTCACTAAATTAAAGGCATAACAATACAAATGAAATGGCACGACATCACCCTTCGTGCTTTACGCTCTTCCCTTACATGATAATGTATATGAAATGGCACGACATCACCCTTCGTTCTTTACACTCTTCCTCACATGATAACTTATGTGAAATGGCACGGCAACACCCTTCGTGCTTTACACTCGTCCTCACATGATAATGATATAAACAATGGCACGACACCACCCTTCATTCTTTACACTCTTCCTCACATGATAATGAATATAAACAATGGCACGGCATCACCCTTCGTGCTTTACACTCTTCCTCACATGATAATGAATATAAATAATGGCACGGCATCACCCTTCATGCTTTATGCTCTTCCTCACATGACAATGAATATAAACAATTGCATAGCATCACCCTTCATGCTTTACACTCTTCCTCACATGATAATGAATATAAAAAATGGCACATCATCACCCTTCGTGCTTTACACTCTTCCTCACATGATAATGAATATAAATAATGGAATGGCATCACCTTTCGTGCTTTACACTCTTCCTCACATGATAATGAATATAAAAAATGGCACATCATCACCCTTCGTGCTTTACACTCTTCCTCACATGATAATGAATATAAATAATGGAATGGCATCACCTTTCGTGCTTTACACTCTTCCTCACCAAGCATATAAATATTAATAAAATGGCAAGGCATGAAGTATATATATAATATCGAGGAGAGTGTTTAATGAATATTCCAAACAAAGTTCTCAATCACCGCTTTACAAGCCAACAATGTTTCAATGAACCCTCAAGGGACATATAATTCAAGTACTTCCACAAATCTCAAAATTTATTAGCAACACAAGTATAGAATCCAGCATCTCAAAATATCGGCTGTAATAATGTAGTAGTAATCACGCATAGAGATAATCAAACCAGACAAATTAATGTATTCCCAAAATTCTATCAAATTTGATCAAGTTATCTTAGGTTAGGTCTTTGTTTCTAACATTTTATACTACGTTCTTAATATCTATAAATCAAGAGAGGCATGAAGCAAGGAAGTAACGTACTTCTACAAGACACAATTGTATCATCATCTAGTCCCGAGCATGATTAACCTCGTCACATACATATATGCTCGTCACCTCATATATGTATCACCACCGCATGTAGAAAACAATGGGAAATATGAGTAAAAACTCCCTCAACAAAGTTAGGCAAAAATCTTACCTCGAACAAGTCAATTACAATACCGAGCAAGCCAAGCGATGCTCCAAAAATGCCATCACGCGCATAATGACCTTCGAACGTCTCAAAACTAGCCAAAAGCAACTCAAATATATCAAATAAAGCCAAAGGAAACAATCCCAAATGATAAATATCGAATCCTAAATCAAATCCCAAATCCGACAGAAAATCACACCCTGGTTCATGCCTCGGAACCCGATAAAACTCATAAAATCCGATAACCCATTCAATTAAGAGTCCAACCATACTAGTTTCACTCAATTCCGACTCCAAATCGATGTTCAAAAATAAAAAATTCATATTATGAAAATTTAGGCAAAAAACCTCAAATTTCACTTTGAAATCATCAATCAAATCCCAAAAACGAAGATGGATTCATGAAATATAACCAAAACCGAGTAGAGAACACTTACCCCAATCCATATGGTTAAAATATCCTCCAAAATCGCCCAAATTCGAGCTCCCCAACTCAAAATATGACCGAGTGATCAAACCCTAGTTTTATATATTTTTCTGCCAGCTAATCTGCCTCGTTTCTCGTGCCAAACAATCTCGAAACTCGCTTTTATACGTCCAATAGATTCCTTGTGAAATTCTAGTCAAGTTAGGCTTTTGAATCAATCAATTTTGACCTTATAGTGAATGAGATATGTAGGTTTTAATATTTGCAAATAGTGCAGATACGTCGTCAGTGGGAATTTCGTAATTAATCTGAAAAAAATTTAGCAACCCAATTTTTAGTGAAATGACCATAAATTCTTCGTACAATGTCCAAATTCGACGATGCTTTTTGCTATGGCTCCGTAAATACGATACGGATCTAATGCTTCAATCAAAACAGAAATCAGAGCTCGTTGCCTAATATGCTACCATTCATGCTTGAAGAAACGACATCAAAACATAAGAAAAACAAGCGCAATGCAGCCCCAACCTATCTGAAACTCACCCGAGCCCCTCGGGACCATGTCCAAACATACCAACAAGTCCCATAACATAACACAGAGATACTTGTTCCCTCAAAATACCGAGCGAAGTGTAGATACTCAAAACGACATGTCGGGTCGTCACTGCAAGTGGATAATTTTCTGACAGAAATGGAGCAGTAGATATAGTGGCCCTCTAATAACAGCTTGAATGTTTAGTTTTTCAATGCACTTGTATGGTACTAGCCTATTTTGGTAGAAGCAGATATCTTAGTAACTAGGAATTAAAATCTAGAATGCGACCCCTGATTTCTTATGTACTGGAATATATTTTGTGGGATTTTGGTTTGTGGACATTTTTCTTTTATCTAAACAACTATTTTATACATTTACAGGATTTAGAGACTCTAGTTTACAAGTCAAGATGCAAGTTTGAAGACATCAAACAAGTTGACAAATTGGTTATTGTTTTGTTATAACTGTTAGACAAAACATTATATTATTTTCTAGGGTTGTTAGCTTTTTCTTTTGGGTAAATAGTATTGTGACATATAATTGTTGTAAATATTGATACTATTGAGACGTTAATCCATACTTTTAATTAATACTATCGATAATTTTATTTTTATACATTTGATTATTTGAATTAGAAATTGTATAATATCTTTGGAAAACATGACATGGAAAGAACACAAATTATTCAGGGACCACAATTTCTGGCAGTAAATTTTTATACCAGCTTTTTGGTCGAAACTATAAATAGACATGGAGGACCAAAATTTTTGTCACAAATCCTTTTAAGGACGAGTTAAACATGTCGCTGAAACTTTCAGGCACCAACTGATCATGTGTTTAGGGACTTGAACGTCGTCCTTAAAAGTTTATTAGAGGCCAGAAATTTACTTGTCGTGAAAAATTCATTAAGGACCAGTACTTAAATCTTGTCCCTATTGACCTTTAGCGGTGAAGCCTATAGCGACGGGTGTCGACCAGCTTTGTCCCGTCGAAATTTACTTTTGGTGACCAGAATTAGACTATTAGGGACCAGTTTTATCGTCCCTAATAACCATTTCTTTTGTAGTGCTAGTTCATCTGTATAAGTTCAATGCTACTATGTGAGTTCGATTTTTTGTTTAGATTCTGCTGATTTACAGATTTCTCTCTTAAATTTATTTTAGATCGATTTGCATGTTTATTTTCCATGTTTGTTGCTTAAATTACTATGTTTTCTTGTTTGCTACTCGATTTTTACTGCTATATAAACCCCCCCCCCCCCCCCCCCCTATTCCCTCTTGGACAGATTTTGAAACGTTAAAATTTCCACTAAAAACTAAGGCTTTTCACTCTGTTGTTCGTTATTCTCTCGTTCTATTTTGGATCTTGGCCGGCTAAAAGTCAAGGCCAGACTTTGAGGATCAATGTTTTAAAGGGGGGAAGGATGTTACATTCCGTAATTTAATATTAGAATTAGTCGAAGTAATCCATATGAGCTAGAAGGGATTAAGACCATTCATGAGATTATAGAGGATTTATGACTATGTTATTGTAAGTCTCAGTAAGTTTAACAACATCGATACTGTTAGATATTATGTTAATGTGGTATTTTCTTGTAAGTGGTGTATTTTAGTAAAAGTTTTATAAGTATAATTTTGGATGGTTACCATTATTACTATTTTCGAATATGGTAATTATACACATAATATAAGAAAGTTTATGAGATTTTCTTTATTGTAAAGATAGAAATTATTTTCTCACAAGAAAAGAAGGTTATCTTTTTACCATTTTAAGAATTAAACGTACGAGAATTTTTACTTTTTATATGAGATAAGGAAAATTATTAGTTGAGAAAATATATGTATTTTTACATGGATGTTTTAGTAAAATAATAATATATGTATTTATTTTATATGGTACCATATGACCATGATAGTGTGATATATAAGTGGAGATAAATCTTAATTATGTGGGTAATTGGTTAATTATTTGATAATGAGACATTACCTAGTTAATTAATAATTAGTGGTTGATTAATTAAAATCTTTGGATAAACACTAAAGTCTTTGGGTGAGCTCAAGGTGTAAAAAAACGTGGCAAGCCCCTCACCTTCTGATTAATGATTCATTAGTCATTTAAAATTGGTGTCACATTGTTAGAAGATAAAGTCCAATGTTAGTAGATCAATTTTTTTGTTTACACGTTTGGAGTACACATGATTTTACAGTAAGTTTCAATTGATTGTTTGGTAAATGCTCGTTTGGATACAAAGCATGTCACGTCAGTGCTGAAAATATATCCGCAGATACTAAACCAAAGGAAAGAGGTACGTGAGGCAAATATTGATTTCCTTGTGAATAAATTGGGTTATCCGCTGTCTACTTTGGTTTTATTTCCATCTTACCTAAACTACACAATTCCAAGAATCAGGCTTAGGCTTTCAATGTATAATTGGCTGGGAGATGAAGGAATAGTGGATGCAAAATTGGCTTTGAGCACTATCATAGCTTCCTCTGAGAAATTATTCATGAAGGCATATGTAAAACCTCATTCTAAAGGCCTTCAAATTTGTCAAGATCTAAAACAGGAGATATATCCTGATTAAGTGACAGATATCCCGAGTCGTTCCATCGGGCTACATTGGAAAAGGATTGTCAAGAGAATCGGCTCAGGCATGTTAAGGCTATCCCTTCTTTTTTTTGCATGATCCAAGTAACGATAAGTAAATGTAACAATACTCCATAAGTGGTTCTACTCTTAGAAGTTAAGGATATCTATGTTATTCATTCATGTAAAGTGGTATTCAAGCATGTCTAAGTATTTATCTAGTTCCCTATTGAGGTATTGGATAAAGATGTTAATGTTTATAATATACTAATACATGCATATTCATTTACCACCGTGCTACGGCCGGTCGGGCAGTCATGCATTCACCACCGCGCTACAGCCGGTCGGGTAGTTACCATCGGTTTGGCAGTTATGTATCATTATTTACCGTCGGTTGGGCAGTCATGCATATTCATTTACCACCGATCTACGACTGGTCGGGCATGTCACGACCCAGAATCCCAATCCGAGTCGTGATGGCGCCCAACGACGGGGTTAGGCAAGCCAACAACAATTACACCAAGTGATACCTTTCTCATCTAGTTAAACAGTCAAAGATTCCCAATTTATAAATATACACTACGCGTGTGTGCCAGGAACTAGTGTCACGAGTGTCATGGGCAACTACTGAATATACAATGACTACAATATATACAGAGTCTCCGTCTGAATGAAGTGAGCGGAGAAATATAACAAAAGAGCTCCAGGGTGCTGCTAGGAAGTCGCCGAGAAAGCAGCTCACCGAGAAGTATGACCACGCTATCAATATCTAGTACCGGCCTGATAGTCAGACGTGCCAGCCTCCGAACCTGTACAGTCAAGTACAGAAAAGAAAAGAAAGTGCAGCATGAGTACATATTAAATAAATATGTACCCAGTGAGTATCCCGCCTAAACTCGAAGAAGTAGTGACGAGAGGTTGACTCGATACTCACTAGGGTCCAGTAGTAGTAACATATGATAAAACATGATGAAATACAGTAGGCATGTCAGGGAAATAAGCAACAAGTACATATACAAAAAGCAGAGAAATCCAAACAGCTACTGAACTTAAACAATAAAGCACTTTCAAAAGTAAGACCACCGAATGAAACAAAAGTCACAAATTCTTAGATCCGCCGTGGCGTACGGCCCGCTCCCATAAGGTACTTTTCTACAGTTGTCGTAGCGTACGACCCGATCCCATATGTTTCACAATTTCATTTCATTTCCGCCGTGGCGTACGACCCGCTCCCATATATTTGACAATTTCATTTCATTTCCGCCGTGGCGTACGGCCCGCTCCCAAATATTTCACAATTTCTTTTCAATTCCGCCGTGGCGTACGGCCCGCTCCCATATAATTCACAATTTCTTTTCAATTCCGCCGTGGCATACGGCCCGCTCCCATATATTTCACAATTTCATTTCATTTCCGCCGTGGCGTACGGCCCGCTACCATATATTTCACAATTTCATTTCATTTCCGCCGTGGCGTACGGCCCGCTCCCATATATTTCACAATTTCTTTTCAATTCCGCCGTGGCGTACGGCCCGCTCCCATATATTTCACAATTTCATTTCATTTCCGCCGTGGCGTACGGCCCGCTCCCATATATTTCACAATTTCTTTTCAGTAAAGCTTCAGAAGAATAATGCGATGCAAAACATAATTTCGTAGTACTTGTGGCATTACAACAAATCATATGAAGCATTACCAAGAAAATATATCAGGCCTTACAAGAAAAAAAACATATTTAAGGCATTACAGGAAAAACATACAAGGCATGATGTGGGCCT
>ML295162.1:465-16042 GCA_005239495.1 Nicotiana undulata
ACATATGGTAGTTTGAACATTGTTGTTTTGACTGCATTTTAAGTGAATTCTATTATAAAATTATTTATATGAACATGATTTGCAGTGCTGAAATTGTTGTGTGCCGATGGACATAAATTATGTGTATTATGTAATAATTTTTATATTTATAGGCAATTTTTGGAACGACCTCATACAACTATATACCCCTGTTAGTATACAAAATGAGCAAGTTGTTTTGTGAATATTTAGCTTGCAATACAAGCATGTAATTTTCTCATACTTTTTTTGCGTCCTTTAATATTTTGGTACAGTAGTATAGTCGAATATAGTCGTAGCAATATTCTAGAGAAATCATATGCTCTGTTGGTATGCATATTTACCATATTGGTATCACATGGTACTAGAAGTCTTTTTTGCTACTTATACTTTTATTGCATTTTTTAATATTGTATTATCATTTTTATTCTAACTAGTATATATGGAGATTTGGTTGCTGTAAATTATATTTTCTTGCTCTATAACTAGTTGTATTACTGCTAATGGTAGAGTGTGTACTGANTAAAATAAAAGGTATATTATACTAGCTATATTTAAAAAAAAGGTGAAAAAATATTTACTATATCAGTTATATTTTCTTATTGTATAAAAAGAATAATAACGATAGTGAATGAAATTTGATTATGAAGAGAAAAGGAATATAAAAAAGAAGTTAAATGAAATTAGAAAAGGAAAAAAAGAAAAAAATAAGAAGAAAACAAGAAAAAAGAAAAGGAGAAAAGAAAGAAAAAAAGGGAAAAAAGAAGTAAAGAAACATAGAAATAAAAAAGACTTAGAGAAAAAAGAGAAATTTTCCCTACAAAAACTACTATGGGTATGACATGTAATTAGTTTGATGGGTAGGAAAATAAATGGGTAGACAAGGGTAAATAATTTTATTTTTGTGGGTAACTGTGTCATTCTCCCAAATATTTACCTATAGTGCTTCTTTTTGGGGAAAATGACATTGTATAGCTACTGTTAAAATAATAGCAGAAAAAATATGTAATTTTTGCATAATTTTTTGTATATACATATATTTTGTATGTTATATACAAAAATTATACAAATTTTATATAATTTTCGGCTATCAAATATAAATTATTTTTGATGCGGCCTAAAAATGACCATACCACTTCTTCTTCTTTTTTTTTTGGTATGTGCATGAATTTTTATCCACTTATCCCCCAGGTTATTCCATTATGAATGATCACATACTTTTCACAGATAATTTAAAGCTTGCAAAGGTTTCATCACAACTTATTAGTCGAAGGATTATTACTCTTTAGCATACTATATTATAAGTGTGAAGATTTTGTGTCAAAGTTAAAAGATTAAAATGGTCATGTAAAGCTAAATGAACATTTTGTCCTTCAACTAAATATTAATTTAGAAACATGTAAATCCATATTCTCTGCAGAATTACATATAACATGAACCTGTCAGTAAATTTTGGGTTGTTTAAGTAGGATGTTTACCTTCAAACACTATAATTCCAAAAGGTAATCGTCCTTGACTTGATGCGTCTTTGCAAGCTTTTGATGATAGTGCTTGTACACTTATTAATTAATACTCATATTTTTAGGAAAATTTGCCTCTCTTAAAATATTTTTAATCAGTTGGTAAAATTCCATTTACATATTTTTCTGCAAAATTATGAAGCACTTTGGCAATGAGTTTCATTTTTGAACTTCCACTTATTTGAATTTACCATTGATCTTAATCGATACAAATTTTAGAATTACATATAATCCAACATATTTTGCCTATTGGTTTAAACTTCTACACAAAAACATACATAAAACTAAATTACAATATGGATTGGAATATCCGAAGGACTTCACATATAGGGCATGATTTCTTCCTCGCTTGACTTAGCTAGAATCAACACCTTATCATTTTCAGGAATTTATATTTGATTTTTTTATAACTAGTATCTATGTCATGTTTAAAATTTTATATGATTGTTTTATAACTAACATCTATGTCATTTTTAAAATTTTTTATTCACTGATAAGGGTACACGTGCAATGCGCGTGGCCAGAGACTAGTTCTAACCTATACATGTGATAGACCTGCTCCGTAATAATTAACCCCATCGAAAGAATTATCTAATATCTGTACTCGTTGAAGAAAACATATATCGGACAAATAATCGAGATGTGCACCAATTAATTCTTATAAATAAATAAAAAGAATCATCACGTATTAATATTTAGAATACATTAACAAAACAAAAAAGAATCATCCATTACACGTATCCATATTTAGTCTATACTTCCCCTCTGGGGCGAACCTCCAAGACAATAAACATTTATTAAGAAATTCATCTTTAAGCATTAATTAAAAATAAAATGACCATATTAAACTTTTAATTTGTTCATTGGAAACACTCTTAGGGTCTTTACTCTAAGGGCAATGTTGGAAAAATAAGTTAGCTCTTTTGACATGTGAAAAAATCAAATATTGTTATCACTAGAAGGCCAAAAAAAGCAATTAAAGTGGGACCGGAGGCAGTAGTGTAGGTTCATTGGGTATCCCAAGGAAACAATGGGATATTATTTCTATCACCCTGCTGACCATAGAGTGTTTGTGGCCAGAGGAGCAACCTTTTTGGAAAGAGAATTTCTTTTAGAAGGAAATTATGATGGAGAAATAGAACTTGATGAAGTTCAAGAAACTAATGAATCAACACAATCTAAAGATCATGAGACCCAAGTTGAAGAACCTTTATTGGATGTTTTGAAGTTGCCAAGGAAGTTGCCATCTTCAACGGTTGAAGTTCAAGAACTAAATGTAGTTCAAGAACAGGTTAATGAACCAGTTCCAAACCAAATTGAACACCAACCAAATCCAGCACAAGGTGAACAAGTTGTACAAGCACCTCTTAGAAGGTCTACACAAGAATATCATGTACCAACTAGATTGAATCTAATGGTATAAGATGATGTGTCGAATGAGGTTGATCATAATGATGACGGCCCTAAGATCTATGAAGAGGTGATACAAGGTTCTGACTATAAGAAATAGCAAAAAACTCATAAAATCCGAAATGGAATCCATAAAGGAAAATAAAGTATGGACTTTAGTTGAACCTTCAAAGGATATGAAACCTATAGTGGAATATTCACTTTAACAAGACAATTGAAGAGGTCAATTTTGTTAGATGTGAAGAAGAACCTTGTGTGTACAAAAAGGTTAGTGGGAGCACAAGTATATTCTTAGTGTTGTATGTTAATGATATATTGCTCATAGGGAATTATATACCAGCATTGCAAAGTACCAAGATTTGGCTATCTGAACATTTCTCCATGAAAGACTTGGGAGAAACAACTTATATATTAGGAATAAAGATTTATAGAGATAGATCTAGGAAGCTGCTTGGACTTTCCCAGTCTTTGTACATTGATACCATCTTAAAGAGGTATAACATGGATAATTCCAAAAGAGGCTATCTACCAATAGGGCACTGGAATTACTCTCAGTAGGGAGGATTGTCCTAAAACACCTGAAGAGAGAGAACGCATGAGTAGGATCCCATACGCTAGTGCAGTGGGAGCTATCATGTATACCATGACATGTACACGTCCTGATGTGGCTTATGCACTTGGAGTGACTCGCCGATATCAGGCAAATCCTGGCGAGGAACATTGGAAGGTGGTGAAGACCATTCTTAAGTACTTAAGAAAGACTAAAGACCAATTCCTCATCTATGGAGATTCTGAGTTGAAACTTGAAAGTTATATTGATGCAAGTTTCTTTTCAGATAGAGATGATAGCAAATCTATTTCTGGTTATGTATTCACCTTAAATGGTGGTGCAGTGAGTTGGAAAAGTTCCAAACAAGCTACAGTAGTTGATTCAGTGACCGAAGTAGAATATATAACAGGTAGTGAAGTTGCTAAGGAAGCTGTATGGATGAAAAAGTTCTTAACTGAACTTGGTGTGGTTCCTTCAATAGAAGGTGCGGTTCCACTGTTGTATGACAACACTGGAGCCATTGCTCAATCAAAAGAACCAAGATCACACCAAAAGTCCAAACACGTTCTGCTAAGGTATCACTTGATAAGAGAGATCGTTAAACGTGGAGACGTTGAGATTCAAAAGGTAAATGGAAAAGAAAATGCTTCAGACCCATTCACTAAAGCTTTTAGTGCAAATGAGTTTGACAAGCACTAGTGAAAATCGAGAATGAAGTACAAGAGCTATTGGCTCTAGTGCAAGTGGGAGATTGTTAGGGATATAGTAGATATGCCCTAGATCCAATATCATATTTGATGATTTGAACATATTTTTATGAACGTCATTTGATATAAAAATATATGGCATTTGCTATTCTTTTATCATTATTATTAATTGCTTGATTAATTTGATAAGGTCCTTGATTAAATTTTGAGACTTGCATCATGATGGAGATCATGATAATGAGAGTAACATTTCTTATAATTTAATCTAAATTTTGTTCTTGATCGTAGGATTATTAATTTGGACATTAGTAATCCGGTTAGATCAATATTTATGTGATCGTCTTTATGTGATAAAGATTAGTTGATCTCATTAACTAAATCACATAGATAGATGATGCATATAGAAATATGATCATTGAACCGACTCACTGGATAATTCCTAATGGTTAGAATTACCTAAACTGTCAATAGGATATTCTCTTGAAGAATGTGATGTAAGAATTCCCTTTGACATGAGATCGTCATAGTAATTGACAAGTTATTTATTGTGCTTTGATACCAGACAACTATGGCCCTAGGGCGATAGTTGAAAGGATATTGGGCATGATTAAATGCTTGTAGAATTTGATTGATCAAGATGAAATCTGTCAACTTTTGGTAATGTGTTTGAGCTTCATGTTGTCATGAATTACAAACGACCAAATTAAGACCTTGGCCAGGGCAATTGAGTGAAAGAAGAAAAGAGTTTCTTAGGTCATTCAATGGTCGATTATATTTGACATGAACACATAGTTGGTCGCCTATTTGGATTTGACAGTTGAACCATATCCTAGGGTGATCCAGAGCTATAAGGACAGAAGGAATTACTACACTATTCTTCTACTGGTTCTTGAGAGTAAATTGTATACTTCATGCTATCCGGTCGTTAAGGAGTGTTGCTAGACGCCACCCTTGATTAGTATATTGATGTGATCAATTTACTACCGGTTTAGTATTGAACCTATGGGGTCGCACACTAACGAGTGTTCTGATCTTTGCTAAAGGATTAGTTACTTTATTATTTGATAATTAAATTAAAGAATTTAGTTAGTCAAATAAATTTAGTTATTAGTCCAAATGAAATATTATTATATTCTTTGCTAGCACAGAGGATAGAATTAATATTGTGAACAAATTGAAGTTTTCTATTTGGAATAAAAAATTAAAATATATCTCTGGATTGAAATACATATATGGGATATATGTAATTAATATTTATTTATATGAAGGTTATATATATAATATTAATTAATTCTCCAATTTGGAATTGGAATTGTAAAGTCCTATGTTGAATTGGACGAACAGGCGTGAAAGTCCAATTGGACAAGTAACATAAAATACCTTCGGCAGTCACGTTACCCTTGGGAGCGTGATTGGATTTCTTTCGTAAAGTTTATTTTGGAATAAACTTTTACCCTAAGTAAATCATTACCTCAATCAAATAGGAATAAGGTTTATAGGTAATGCTATATAAAGGGTGATTGAGAAAATTTTGCCGAATGAATTCTTGAGAAGAAAAACCACTTTGTGAAAGTGAGAGTGCAACACAAGCCAAGAGAGAAAATATTTTGAGTTGAGATTCTTGTTCTTCTAACATTGAGTTGAGATTTTTGAGAAAAATTTCAGCACAATATTTTGTTCAGTTTGTTCACGGGTTTCATTGATCAAAGAGTTGATAGCAAGGATCGGTCTCGGTGTGGATACGCATAGAGTCTTCGCACTAGCGAAGAATTTTTGAAACAAGACTCTCTTCACGAGGTACGTCTTAATTAGATCCAATATTTGACATGTAAATAAATTTTAAACACGAAAAGTTCTCCCTATGATTGTTATTGTCTTCCGCTGCGTGTTACAAACACCTATATGCAATCCTAGAGTAGTAATTTGCATTTGTACACACAGTACCAGATACTGCTTCTGATTGTGACACTGATTTCAGAATTCAGGCTTCTCGACTCACTGGAACATGAAATTCATATATATAGTCAATTCTTGGTTTCATTAGTTCAGATCTTGTGGGAGGACCTAAGACTAGACAGCTCGGTGAATTCACCCCTGTTTCCGTCCACTGAGTACAGTTCACAAATCACAAGTCTGAAACTCTATAACTTCCCTGAAGGTTTCTCATGTTCTGCTGGTGAAGAGGGGGAATGAATATGTAATATGCTACATTTCGAAAGGCTTTACTATCACCAACCCTAAAAAATAAGAAACTGGAAGAGCATCCAACAAACTTTATGGACATATCGAGCCTCGACTCCCTAAGATCCATCAAGCACGTATCATCTGCAAATTTACAGAGACAGAAACAGTAAGAGCAGGATAGGGGATGCTTAGTGATAATGCCCTAACATATTAGCAAGAATATAACATTTTGCATGGAGACAACTACCTTGCGAAAATTATGGAATCCAATATCGATCTCATATGGCAAAAGAAGGAATGCGCTCTCTCTCTCTCTCTTCCTCAAAAGATTAAAAAACCTCCACAAAGCGCAGACACATTCGTTAGTTCCAACTTCCAAGCATCTCTCGTGAAAAATAAGGACAAAACAATTCACTGTTTATATGTGCCTGTAGCTTCCTAATTCTTCATTAATATACAGGTTTGACTAGGTGCAGAGGCTCTCAACTACAGACTAGTTAAGATTTAATTGATGTTACATTATCAAAATGCATTGACTAAGAAACTGGGGTCATAGTCCTGGGGAATATAACACCAGTTCTTGTAGGAAGATAGTCTCAGATTCCTAGCTGTTCTGCAGAGATCAACTAAATGTTTTTGTCTAAAATAGAGAGAATTCAGCAGCAAATCCTATTAATTCATAGTCGTAAAGCGGAAGGTCAACCAAAGGATACAAAAAGTTAATTAAAGTTCATTGAGGAGTCTCAAGCAATGATCCTAGACATTGACTAAAATAACACCAAAGGATAAAGGATAAATTCTCTCACCTACGAGGAAAAGTAAGAAAAGAAAGAAAAGAAAGGGGGACTGGGGGGAATGGTAGATGCAATCAAGAAAAAACAAGTAACTGAACTGATACTGCAAATATCGTACCATCCTTGGAATGCTTCTTCCTTGTAGTGTTTTCATAGCAGCTTTTGCAAAGGCTTATGCAGCTTCGGCTTCAGCCTCAGCAGCCTCAGCCACTATAGCAGCCCCCTCAGCTTCTTCTATCGCCGCTTCTGCTTCTGCAACAGCTTGTGCAGCAGAAGCTGCTGCCTCTTGAAGTGTCATACTCCTCATCGTAGCTAACTCTAAATCTACTTGAGCCTTAGTAGTACGCATGTTCATATCATCCCGATCAACCCTATTTGAGATCCTCTGCCCGCTTTCCAAGAGAGCAATGGAAGGCATTCTTCTTCTATCACATAATGCTGACATCGGTGCTATTCTATACTTTCGCTTCACCTGCAAAAAAAACATACTTACTATCATAATCAGAATGAATCGAACTACTGATTATCATTCATGAATTTGAATCTACGAGTTCGTACTGGCTTCACACTCTAAGAGGGCAAGATAAACAACAACTTAAGTGTGATGCAAAACTGAATATCACCTTGATAAGTCTCCCAGTTGCAGTTAAATACTTCAGTTTCGCTGAAAGTAGCCTTTTAAAGTTTGGAGGTGCCCAGTATTGATCCTACAAGATATCAAAAGTACTGAGTATAATAGACTGATAGATGTCGCGATAATTTATAACTTTTGCTAAGAATTGAGATTTCATGAAAGTTGACAGTTACGAATTATCCAAAGTTTATCACATGGTGCCTTACTTTGGAGCCCATCTCTTAGCGTAGAGAAGTAAGATCAAACACAGAGGGAATTTTTTTAAATATAGAACCATCAGATTAATGTTACAATCATAGAAGGTAACATTCAGTTCATACTAAACAGGATGCTAAACCACGACCCATCTATACTTTAAACTAATTTGACAAAATTAGACTCGTACAATTCTATGCAGTTGATCTACTGTTGTGAGTGCCAATAGTCAGATGCTTAAAAAACTTGTGTCACGCCACGGCCACACATAAAGAATAAACGACTGCACATGGAAAAAGCCAAATACTATAATTAATGAGTTTCAAGAAAAGCTCACCTTTTTGGTGTTCAATGGGTGATGCCAAGCACTTGTAAAGGAAATGTTATATAGTTGGGCCGGTTTCCGTAGAAGAAGAAAGCAAAAGGCGTGGAAGTACCCCCGTTAGCTCTCATGTGGATAGTTTGGGGGAGAGAAATATGAGAGCTTTTGAGGGGATTAAGTCTACTTTTTCACATCTTAAGAAGTCTTTTATCTTTGATCGCTTTTTGGTGCACTCATATAGCCCCTATTTATATAAAAGATTGGGCGTCTTTTGTAGAGAATCATGCTCTAATGTAAATTATCTATTTTTTGGTATACTTCCTGTATACGGGAGTTCTCTCCCTTTTGATTAATACAATTTACCTTATCAAAAAAGAAAAGCTCATACTAGTAAGAACTAAGAAGCGCAAATCGCAAACACCATTCAGAACGTTATTGGTTGCACAACAAGTAAGATTTCAAAATTCCAAAACATGTTAGACACCCTAAGTAAGAGTATTGTGCATTATAACTAAGCAATACTGCTGTAAATTCCGAAACATACAAATGTGGTTAATCCCGCCATAGCCCGGGTGCCCTTTATCGCTTAGTTAATAGCCTGTCGTGCGAGTGTCTTATTTTTCGCACATTAAGCTCAACAAGAAGACGAGTACCTCTATGTATGTAGCTATAGTAGTCTTGTTGGAACCACCTGGCTCCTTCAAGTTGCTTATAGCCTCCATTATAAGATTATCCAACCTATAATAGTAGCAAAGCAGCACCACTTTAAGATGTCGTCTTTCCATCAAGAAAAATAAGACCCAAAAATGGAACTTAACAAACTTATGAAAAGGCTAGGACAACTTTTAGCCATCTACCATCGTCGGAATGCTTAAAACTAAACGAGAATTGTTACTTGGACATAACATGTGTAGAATATGAAAATAATTAAACTACCAAAATTTGAGATCATGCAGAAGCCAAGATTTAACAAAATCCGTTAGCACAAGCAAATGTAGAAGGCTAAAATAGTCATGTTGACTGCTGTAACAGGTAACGACGAAGGTTTGAACTTATGATAGATCTTTTTGACCCACCAATCTGTGGAGAACCACTAGAAGTAGTAGCTAGCCTTGCTTCAACAATTTCCTCATCACTTGGAGCCTCAATGGTAACATCTAAAGAATTATCATCATGTTTACGAGTTTGATTCATTCTTTTGACAGCCAGCCTTGCTTTCTCTCTAGAACCCCAGCCATTTGCCATCACACTCATGTTCCTCCACTTGTCCTGAACAGCGTCAACAAAGACAAATTAACATTTCATGCATAAATAAATAGCTAAGAAAAAATTATGTAACCTTCATCTACTCAAATGACACTAGCTTCCTCTTACCAAAAGAGAATTTTGTCCTAAAAGAAAAGGAGGGAAATTCGACCTTTAGATCTACATTTGAACGCAAGCACAACACTCCGCTAAATTCTGGGTCCTTTAGGATCGTCCGCCATTTGCCTGGTCTATGCTTACAGACCCCAGCTTTAAGAGCAGCTTCTTCTTCTGGAGTCCACTTCTGTTTAGGGGCACCCATCCAAGTATTTAAAAAATTAGCCTTCAGAACAACCTAATCAGAAAACCATAAAAATGTGTCAAAACACACAGAAGAAGATGATGGACAATAAGCAAGATGCAGAATGGAATTATATATCTGGACAAGCAACATAAACTCACATAAGTAAAACCAAGGTATTAACGACAGACTACTACAAAACATGGAAACTGCCTCAAAAGAACTATGTAATTGGTACCGGAGAAGATACACCATACTCACTCATGCCTCTTATAACACATTTGCATCCGGATCACTTAATTCCATGCACAAAGCTATCCAGAGTCATGACCACTCCCAACAAATATGAGCGGTAATCATTCAGCACAGTAGCAAAGCAAGGAATTTTATTTAGGGTGTTCAAACTTGAAATAAGTAAAAAAACGATCCCGATAAAGGGTGTTCAATATATATTATATACCATTAAAATCTAATACTTTACCTAGATATACAGTGTAACTTTTTGACAAAGAGTGGTCAGTTGACCACCCTTAGGGCTATGTACCTTCGCCACTGATTCATGTCACGACCCAAAATCCTCACTCAGGTCGTGATGGCGCCCAACGCCGGAGTCAGGCAAGCCAACACTCGTGTTACTAACGAGATTTCCTTATTTGATAAATTGTTCCCAGACTTGCCAAATTTTAAGGTTAAAGAATTGTAAGGTGAAAACATATAACTTAGCCAACTCAAATCAACATAACCGAAAGGACCGTAAATAACATATACAGTGCCAAAATATAATATCTACTACGTGTACCATGACCTAGTGTCACATGTCTACGGGCAGACTAGTAGAATATACAAAATATGATAGAATAACTGTACCACTGTCTGAAGGAAATAGACAGAAATAACAAAAGACAATTCCAAAGTGCTGCTGAGATACGCCAAGGGGAGCAGCTCACCGTGGAGTCGGGTACATAGTATGCTCTCAAGATCGCGCTCCGGTCAGATAACCAGCTGCACTTGCCTCAGAACCTGTACAATTAAGTACAGAAGCGTAGCATGAGTACATATAAGCAAATATGTACCCAATGAGTATCCCGTCTAATCTCGAAGAAGTAGTGACGAGAGGTCGACGTGATACTTACTAGGGTCAAGATGTAATAATATAAGTGAATGAAGACTAGGCAGGGATAACAGTTCCAGAAATCACAAGACATCAAAATATCAAGTATAAATTTACAATTTACCTCTACATGTCAAATCACACCAGTATAAAATAAACTAACTTTTCCTTTTCACATGAAGCACTTTATATGATATCAACAAGACTCTCAGTCAAAATATACAGCACATAGTATGCCGGAGCATACGGCCAAAGCGTCGCGAAAATAAATGTGCATTGTCGAGGGTCGAACGGCTCGAACCATAGATGCATCTATTATCCCGCTCGCGAATCGAACATGTGACGCGGTTGACATAATGATAAGGCTACCCCGCTCGCGAATCATACATGTGACGCGGGTGTTCGTATACATACACAGAATTATCAGGAAATCCAGGAATTCAATAGAGATTATACTTGCAAACAAGAACTTAAGCATCTGAAATTTTGAACGTAACTTCCTAATATTCTCATGCTAATTCAAGGGTAATAAGCAACTCAAAATACATTTAGGGGTACATGTAAGGCACATAAAAGCATGCTCGTGAGTCCTAAAACTACCCGGCATGGCATAATAGTAGCTACGCACGGACTCTCGTCACTTCGTGCGTGCGTAGCCCCAACAAATAAGGACATTTAAATCATGTATAATCACCTATGGGGACAATTCCCTCTTACAAGGTTAGAAAGTAGACTCACCTCGTGCCGAGCCTACTTTCCGGGTCAAGAACGCGCCCGAAACTCCGAACTCGCCTCCCAAGGATTCGAAACTAGTCAAATATGGTATACATAAATTAATCTATGCTCAAAGGTATGAAATTTATCTAATTAAGCCATTATTCAACCTTCTTGAAGAAATCCCAAAATTCACCCCCGGGCCCACATGCTCGGATTCCAAAAATTCTCGAAGGAAACACTCGCCCGCGACCTAAGGATCATTAATATGTGATTTTTACTTGATTTCATGGCTAATTAACGGGTAATTCCTCAAATTCTCGAAAGCCCTAGGTTACTACCCAATTCCTTGATTTTCACTAATTAGGTAGTTAATTTAACTAGAAATTCATGTATTAAACTAACACTAGGGTAGAATTTACTTACCTCTTAGTAGCTAGGTCGTGGGGCTCTTTTCCAAGCTCTCAAGGTCTCTAATGGAGGAAAGAAAATGGAGAAAATTGAACTTTTCCCATGTTTAAAAGAACACACTGCCTACAGTGGTTGCGCACCTGCGGTCTCGCACCTGCGGAAATGGACAAGAGGGCCTGGGCTTGCACCTGCGGAGAGGAGCTCGCACCTGCGGAATATTGTTCGCACCTGCGAAGATGGGCAGCCTCACCTGGGGCCGCACCTGCGAGGCCTGGGACTGCAGGAGCGATCCCGCACCTGCGACTGGGCAACCGCACCTGCGGTCACACCAGAACAGGTGCACCAGCAATTGTTTCAGCTGGTTTTTAGCCTCGTATGGTGCCCGAGAGGCACCTGGGACCACCCGAGCCCCCGTCCAAATATACCTAATGCGGACTCGCTCGAGCCTTCGGAACACCCAAAACAACACTAAAACTAAAAAATCACTCCTCCAAACCCCTAAAGAACAAACTTAAGAACTTTAAGTTCTTGAATTCGGTATTGATGCGCCGAACCGACCTATACTACTCGGAATGACACCAAATTTTGCGAGCAAGTCATAAATGACATAACGGAACTATTACCTGTCTCGGAATTCAGTCCGGACCTCGATAACACAAAAACACGTTCCAAACCAAATTTCAAACTTAAGGAAACTCTTGTTTCGATATTGGACGCCGAAACGCTCCTTGGTCATCCAAAACCCATTCCGAACATACGCCCAAGTCCAAAATCATCATACGAAGCTACCGGAACCGTCGAAACTCGATTCCGAAGTCGTTTACTCAAAATGTTGACCGAAGTCAAACTTGACCAAAAAGGCCAACCTTAAGGAACTAAATGTTCCTATACCACTCAAAACACTTCCAAATCCCGAACCACCCGTCCACGCAAGTCATAAATCACAATAAGCCGCTACGGGAAGGTTCATTTAGGGGAACGAGGTCCGATAACGCAAAATGACCGATCTGGTGTTACAATTCAGCAAAGGGGTTTCCAGAAATTGAGAAATGGAATTCAAGGAGCAAATAGCTTGTCTTCTAAAAGTTCTCCAAGTGTTTAACGTGAATCTTTCACTATATGTTGTGCATTGCTTTGAATACCTCAAGCTAATTCCTTTAGCGCATGCTTAACAAATCCAACAATAGCTTTAAATACAGGCAAATCAATCATAAAAACAAACACGGCGTTATACAATATTAGAATCATTCCAATAGAAAATTTCGAGTGAAACCAAGCATCCCTCGTGAATCCTAAATTTCAACAGATTTTTTTTTTTTGGCTGAAGAACAGACTTAACATGTACAAGCTTTAATCCCTAATGTCTTGATCACACAAATAAATTCAACAGAAATCTAGTTCATGAATATAAATTACGATCACAAGATGAACCACGTGTTCTAGCGAAATCAAATGATTGCAGAAACATAAAAGAACATAAATATTCATAAAAGCATCATTTTTAGGCCAAATTATGGAAAATCACAAGCATAAATAGGATAAATATTCATAAAGATAGCCGATATATTCAGGAGGTTAAAATTTCACAAATATATTACCTTCAAGCTGAATTATGGAAAATCACAAATCAAAACCATAGTTTAGCCAATAAACTAGGAATTGTCAAAAGAAAATTACTACTCAATTAGAAAAAAAATTATCGAAAGAGAGAAAATTAAACAACAGAATGAGATCGAGAATTACCAAAGAGGATCTGCAGAAAAGAATGATTAAAGCTTAACAATTTGAATTTCACATTTTATATATTTTCTATAATAACTTTTCTTTGTACACGTAATGTTCTCTCTGTAATGTTACATTCCCTTTCTCTCTCTTTTCCCCTAATGACCACTCTTTTTTTTAAAAAGCTTCATACATTACATTTTCCAAATTACATCATATTTGCCCCCTCGTATTTGATTTTATATCGGAGGCATGTGCATAAGTTATTTGTATTTTCCTCTCTAGTCTTGTTTGATATATTCGTCTTGCTATTTTTTTGGACTTATTTTATTAGTGTTCTTTTTTTAGTAATAAAAGTTTATATATGATAATTAAATATAAATTATTTAGTCTAATCTTCCAGAAATATGTTGTCCCAACATGGTCAATGATCATATACAAAACATGATAACACCACAATAACAACAAAAAATCAAGCGAATTTCCACAAGTGAAATATAAGGATAGCTCATAACACAAATTAAAGAAATCCGCGATACAACGAGTCCATAAATACATACTTAGCTAAAGCGTATCTGCGTATGTGATTTTGTAGTTAGCTTCCTTATGCTTATATACAATAGGAACTTTTTCATTCTTATACACTTGACACTTTATCATGTGTGGCTCTAGGGTAAGGCAATTAAAGCTTCTGCTTTAGTTCCCAAAAGACAAAAAGATCCCAAAATATTTTTTATTAGTTATAATTATTTATATTAGTGAGATTTTTTTAAAGTTAACAAAACATTAACATTTCGTTTCATTACACTACATTGGTTCTGGTTATCAATTGTTTTATTAGTAGATATGAACATTTAAATAATTTAACTCAAAATTTTAGAATATTAGACAATGTTATACCGTGGAATCCAAAAAAAGAAACTTAAAACCTTGAAAGAAAATTTGCGAAGACCATACAATTTTTTTTTGGTTATCCAAAATTAATCGAGTCTATTTGTCTAACCGTTATCACATTACTAATATTATCTTTTAAGTTTTGGCTTTAGGCCTCCGATTTTATTGAGCCACCGGTGAACTTTATTACCCTTAATGTTCATATTTAGTTAATTACCCCATATAAACAAGTTTTATTTACAAAATATATACAATCCACTTTAAAAGGCTCCCAAGTCCCAATTCATTATTTCTGCCTTATATTCTTTTCCTTTTATCTCTTCTCTTTCCCCTTTTTCTCTCCTGATTTTCCTCCCAAACTTTGATTTTTCCGTAAAAATACTTTCTCGTCGTGAAGATATGGCCTGAATTTGCTAATGGACAAAATAGAATGGACACGCAAGATGGTCCTCCAATACAACCAACTGGGCTCCATAGAGTTGGTGTTTCACCTGGGGCTTTACGTGCTAGACTTTTAAATACAATATGTACAAGTAAATTTCAGTTGCCGCTTCATGTTTGGAAACAAGTAGTTCCAGGTTTAAGGATTAAAAATAAGAAAGAAAAGATACAAAGATGATCATATATAACTATAATATCATACCATTTAAATATAATTTTATATATATTTTATACAATATATTTTTTGTATATTTTGTTTTTGATTTATACAAAGTAAAAATAAATTTAATACAATTAATTATATATTATACAACTTATCTGCAGCTTATCTACAACTTTCATACATTATTTCTACCTAGTTAAATACAACTACAATAACATTCAACTTAAATACAAATTTTATA
>ML295163.1:985-33018 GCA_005239495.1 Nicotiana undulata
GAAGAAATGTACATCTTACACTTATACAAAAACTGTTGCGACAAAAAACAGTTAGGGATAGAAGATCATCATCATTGTACTTAGTCAAAAAATTGTTATAATCAGAAAACGGTTATGAAATCTTTGTACTCAAGTAGAAAACTGTTATTCAAATAAAACAGTTACGGATGAAAGATCATAACCCTTGTATTTATTCTCAAAACTGTTATCAAACAAAATAGTTACGAATCACGATACATTTCTCTCGTACTTGTTATAAAACTGTTACAAATAAAAATAGTTATGGGTAAAACCCCAATATTTACAAAAATTGTTACTAATGAAAAATAGTTATCTCCTTGTATTAACTCGAAAAAACTGTTATCTATGAAAATCAGTTGCGAAATACAAGTGATTATCAAATCTGTTAAAACAAAACAGTTGCAACATGAGTCTTAGATGATAATCATAACACATGTAAAATGTTGTGAAAGTTCAAATAAAAACTTCTCACAAAAACATTCTTAAACATGTGAGAAATTCCTATCACTCTATTGCATTCCAATGAAGTTGAGACGTCTTCTTCATTAAGTATTAATCAAAAAGGGCCCTAACTCATAAACAAAGCCTGTCACAAACAAAGGCTAAAAATTTATACGAACACTACACCTACTGTGAAAAGGTTCAAAGTGAAATATGCATTTTCATGCAAAAAAGCTAAGAGGTACAAACAAAAACCTCAGAAAAGCAATACATACAATCGACTTAAAAGAGTAACATTCAAACTCATAGCAAAAAGTCTCGATATTGTATTGAAATAAGCGGCTAAGTCAAAAACTAAGTACTAACTAGTACTTAGCCACATAAGTATTTACATTTTTTGTGCCCCTAAGTTGTCAGTTGGGGACTTTAAAGTTTCAAACTTACCCCCGATGGAGCTGGGAGTAACCACATCAATCCAAAGAAATAAAAAAAAAGGGAGTGGGGATAACAAAATCTTCATTCTTGAGGAGGAGGAGAGTTGACTTCTTCAGGAGGAAGAACGGTAGCTGCTTGAAGATCATGGGCTTCATTAGATGGAGAAAATTCAAGACCCCGCTGGGTCTTCTCCATGGCCTCTTTAGATTTAGCAATCTCAGCATTGAGGTCCAAACCCTCCTGGCCCATTTCTAATAACGTATCATGACGAGCACTCATATACGCCCAACTCATGTCAACGGTTGTCGCCTCTTCAAGGTCACTATAATCCTTTGACCATGCCTGAATTTTAATCTTCAAGTTATCCTTCTCAGCTTCGGCGTCTTCAAGGGCAACCTTCGAATGTACAACTGACTCCTCCAGAGTTCGAACTTTGACCAGGGCTTCACGAATATCCTCTTGAGTCTAGGAAAGATTCCGTACAAGTTCACTGGAGTATTCCTCCTTCTTCCCAGCATATGCTTTAGATTCCTGATTTCCTCTGTGGCTTTCGACAACTGTTCAGCAAATGAGGATTCAAGAATGTCTTTGTCCTTGTTGACCTGGATGGAAGAAGCTCTCTCCACTGCTAACTCCGTAGCAGCAATCCTCAACTGCTCCTTTAAGGTATGCCTTTCCTCCACTAGAGCATCCATGTCTATCCTTAAGCCATCATATTGTGCCTTCATATTGTCAAAATCAAACTGAAGCTCACACAGCTCTTTCAACTCATTCTATGAATTTGAAACTCTCTTCATGAGTTCTAAGCAATAAGGTGCGTCTACAAAAAACAGTAAAACAGTCAAACACGTTAAATTGTTATTCGAAGAAAATTGTATGTATGAAAAATTCAAAGGCATACCTTCAAAGAATTGTGCACCACTTCGTTGGCGCAAGTAAGAGTTGAATGGCTGTCAAGTTTGGACCTCTCTTCAGAGCCAATCAAGGGTTTGAGCCACACTTCAGGCTCACCCGTCTTCTTAGAAAGACTCCCTCCGGATGGAACCTCAATTATAACCCTCAGTATCTCCCTGCTGGAAGACCCTACTTCCACAAGAGAAGGCACGGAAGCAGGAACGAAGGGAGCAGCAACAGATACGGACGGACGAGGAGCCGAGGGAGCCACGGGCACATCAACAGATACTGATGGATGAGGAGCTAAGGAAATAACAGATACGGACGGAGGAGCGGCAGTAATAGCAAGAGGAGCAGGAACAACAGCAAAATCATAAAAGATAGTAGCTAAGGGAACATCATCAGGGTCAAGCTCAAACCCCTCATGGAAAAGACGCTCGGCAGGATCTTGAACCGGGGACTGAGATTCATCTCTGGAAGAAGAGGGCCTAATTTCCAACACGGAAGGAAGATACTTGGGAGCAGATTCATCATCTGAAACTACTCGCCTTCTTCTCGACCGGTGCACCAAAGCACCCTCTCTTCCTTCTTCCTCTTCCCCTCCAGAATGGGAATCACTGACTTTTCTCTTCGAAGAACTGGAAAGGATGCTCTGAGCACGGGACAAAGACATCTTTGGGAGCGACGAACCCGATGCCCCACATGCAAAAAACCCTATCAAGAAAAAAGGGAAATATTAAATGAGAATAAAAAGAACTCAGGTAAGGTAGGAAGTAAGAAAAACTTCGCTTACCGTGGGTCTTAACAATCCAATTGTACTTCATGGAAAAGTACTTCCAAGATCTTTATTCAACAAGAGCAGCAGACAACATTCTTTCTACCCAATCATGAATATCTGAGACATTCTCGACGGTATTCATGATTGCTGAAAAAGAAGAGAAAAACAGATGCGGTATTAAAAACGCAATTCAAATCTAAATGAAGAAAATAGATACGAACCAAAAAGTACTTACGTGCACGGTTCCACTTCTCAGGGAAGGGAAGATTGTTTTCACCAACTAAAACAGCAGTGGGAACGGCAACGTACCTGAGGTACCAACCTCTGTCCTTATCGTCACCTGGGGTTACTAAAACTTTTTTACTCCGAGCAGCCAGAGTAAAAACCCCTTGACGAAATAAGACAGGAGAATATAAATGAATAAGATAGTGGAAGGTGAAGGGAACTGAAACCTTAGAAGCTAAAACTCTCAAGCAAGCAACTACTAGCCACACTAAAGGACCGACTTGTCCTAGACAGATATTGAAGAAGCGGCAAAACTCGATGATCACAGGGTCGATGGGAGGTTTAAATCCTAGTGTAAAAGGATAAGTATAAACGAAGGAATAACCCGCCTTGTAAGACATAATCCTCTGATTATTATTCGGCACAAGAATAGGAACATTAGGCTCCTAAGAACACTCCTTGCGGACAAGAGGAATGTGACCTTCAGTAATAATTATCGCATACTTCTCTACACTCTCCAAAGAAGAAGACTGTTCAATGATATATGAATTTTCCCTTGTAAAGACTATCTCGGCAGGAATAATTTCATCAACTTTGGGTTCACGAATATCATCCTTACTCTTAGAAACAGAGTGAGAAGACCTAGCTCTAGGGGACAACAAAGACCTAGCGGAAGGAGGAGAAACCAGAGGGGAAGAAGAACCTCTACTAGAGGCAGATCCTAGACTCCTTAGTCAACCACCTCTCCGGCTCCTAGATGGAGCAAAAGAAGATGCCAGAGTCTCTACGTCTATAAACTTTTCTGGTTGGTTTGATGAAGACATCTTTACGAAAACAAAGGAAAATTCTTTGCAAAAGAGGAATTAAGTATGGAAGTGTTTCGTGGAAGTAAAGAAAGGAAGAAGGGTATTTATACATAAAGACAATCGTCGAAAAATGGAAAAACAATGATGGAAATTCATGATTAAAAGTGTCTCTTCGGGACTGACGCAACCGCAAAAATCCCTAAAAGGCGCCGAGTCATTGAAGAGCCAATCAGAAATGGACACGTGGAAGGAGCATTAAATGGAAGTGACATACGACGCTTGTGTGCATAGAAAGATACAATGTTTTAGAGCAAAACGGAGGCAAAATATTCCCGCCATAAATGCGCATCCACTTACCAAATATTAGTCGACAAATATATGGTAAGTGGGGGGACTATCTGTATTGGCAAGAAAGAGTCTCACACGTAAGCAAATTCTTGACAACTCAGCTAGCTACGTGGACCAAGGAAAACACAACAGATAGACTTGATTCTGTAAAGAGGTACGGGACAAAGAGGCACGGTCAATAAACCCACGATTTCATCAACCACGGGAAACTTAATGACAAAGAAGGGATACGGTCACAGTGAACCTAGACGAAGCTACGGGCAGATTCGGGAATTAACAATTAATGACTTATACGTTACGTAAATCCTATACAACAGTTATGGTTATCCTTTGTAACGCCTCATTAATGTAATAATTAGCCATTAATGAGCAATCATTACAGAAACCAAAATTTTATGATAGGAAGCCCCTATATAAAAGGGAAGAATTGTAATCCATAGGATCATCTGAATTCTGGAATACAAACTGCTTTACTTTTCTGCATTCTATACTGCTTATTATTCCTTTATTCATTATATTATTCACTCGATTATCAGTAACCCGCGTTTATCCTAAAATAGCTTTGGTCAAGGATTCTCATTCTTTGGTTAAACACACCTAAGGGACCGCATGCGTGGAAGAAGATCGCAGAAGTGGACAGTGTTTCGCAGGAGCGCATAGTAGGTGCGAACCTATTCTCGCAGAAACGAACCTTGAGTTTCTAAGTGGAATCTTCACTAGCGAGGGGAATTCTGCAGATGTGGTGGCCCAGGTGCGTTGGCATGTCCGCAGATGCGGAAGAACTAGGCAGAAAAGTGGAAATTCGAGGGTTGATTCCCATTCTGATTTTGGGGCTTTGAGAGCTTGGTGTGAGGCGATTCTTCGAGGTTTCTTCGAGAAAATTGTTGGGGTAAGTGATTCTAACTCGGATTGGGCTATATTTCACGAATCTATTGCAATTTACACCTTCTAATTCAGGATTTGAGTTGGATATTTGGGGTAAAATGGTAGAAACTTCATAAGCTATAATTTCGAGTTTTGGAAGGCGATTTGAGGTCGGATTTGAGTAATTCTTCTATGGGTTAGTCTTGTGAGTGAATGGGTGTTCGTATTTTGTGACTTTTACCCAATTCGGAGATGTGGGCCTGGGAGGCTTTTTGGAACGATTTTTTAATTTCTCGCTTTAGCTTAGATTTCATTGACTAGATTAGTTCAGTATAACTATATTTATGGTATGTAATTGGTTTGGCCTAGATTCAGGCCATTCAGAGTCGGATACTCGTGGGAAGAGATTCCCTATCGATTGATTGAGCTTGGTTCGAGGTAAGTGGCTTGCCTAACCTAATCCCCTTAGGATTTGGTACTGATATTTCTATTTGCGCCGTGTACGCGAGGTGACGAGTGCATACATGGGCTATTTGTTGAAAAACTTGATATTTACTGAGTAATTACTTGTTTTCGCCTTAATTGAATATACTAGCATGCGTAGTTACACTATTAGCCTAGAAAAACATGTCTACGCGCCTTAATTGCCTAATTGAACTCCTTGCAGCATGCCTATTGAATTCCTTCTTCTTTTCTCGACTTGTACTTAGTCTAGACTGTAGATTCTCTTGATGCACTTATCATTTGTAATTGATTGCGCTGTGTATTTACTTTGGACTACGGGATGGTATCCCCGGAGATCCCCTGTATATTTATTTTTGCGACTACGGGACAGTATCCCCGGAGGTCCTTCTGCACATTTACTTTTGAGACTACGAGGCAGTACCTCAGGAGTTCTTCCTGTACATTTACTTTTGAGACTACGAGGGGGTATCTCGAGAGTTCTCCCTGCATATTTACTTTTGGGACTACTAGACGGTATCTCGGGAGATCCCTTGTTGCTTATTTTCGCGTGTTGTCTGCTATTTCATTGTGTTTTCCGTTGTTGAACTCTAGTCTCTTATTATACTGCTTATTCTCCTGCTTTTATTATTATATACCACTGGGCCCGACCTGACCTCGTCACTACTTAACCGAGGTTAGGCTCGGTACTTACTGGGTACCGACTGTGGTGTACTCATGCTAATCTTCTGCACTTGTTTGTGTGCAAATTAAATTCAGGTGCTCGTCATCAGCCGCATTATCTGTGAGTTCGAGGTAGCTGTTGGAGACTTCAAGGTATATCTACTGCCGTGTCCGCAGACCTCGGAGTCCCCTTCTATTCTTCCCCGTGTCAAAAACTTTCTGTATTTGTTTTTACTAGACTCCAGTGTATAGAGATGTTATTTCCTTTCTGCATCTTGCGACTCATGATATTCCGGGTTTTGGAAAAGCTGTGTAAGTTAGTGTTTGGTTATAGTACATGCTGAGCGGCATCGTTTTTTATTATTCATAATCTATTGCAGTTAGAAGTTAAACTTTGTTTCCGTTATTGGAATTTTCTGTAAATTGTTAGGCTTACCTAATCGTAGAGACTAGGTTCCGTCACGACGTAATTCGGAGGAATGTTTGGGTCGTGACATGTATAATTCGTATATACTCAATGTATCCCAATTAGAAAGAGTGAACAATTAATTCGATTATATATATATATATATATTATAAAAAAAGGATTAGTTAGTTGGTAGTTGATGTGGCTTGTTGACGGGGATAAAACATATGACAATGGACCTCTTTAAAGCTTCGATAATCTTTAATGATAAAAAGGCAACCAAAGAAATCTCTATCTTGATCTTCTTAAAACTGCATGGAGAAGAATCTTAAAACAGTACTAAAGAACAAACAGTTGATGGACGCAGAGTTTCTTTTTGATAAAAAGTGTAGACAGCAGCTTTTATTTGACACAACATAAAAGAAAAAAGCAGTTATTGCAAGTTCATGCAAATTAATGTAGCTGGTCATTTTCGTAGCACATCCGTCTTGCTAAATATCATCAATTAGTTGTCTGTTTATGATGTAATTATATTTATTTCTTACACAATCAATGTATATCAACGTGTTACTTGTCACAGGCGGATTCACAGTGTGGTTACGTTCCACGATTTCATGTGAACTCAGCAGTTTATGCATAGACCTTTATTTTATATTTAAGATATCTACTAATACCTATAAATATTTGATGAACTAATAATTAATATAAATATTAATTTGGTATTGTTGTAAGAATCTATGAACTTAAAATTCTAAAGGAATCTTTACACAAATAACCTTTATTGTTTATTTTTTCTAGATTATACAATTATACATATATAGTACATAAATTATGCATATATTATACTTTTTACCGGCTAACTATTTTCAATTTAAGTGGTTGGGTGTACGACTATTTGAGTTAATTCTTCAATTCTTTCTTTAAATATAAAGACTTGCGTGCGATTTCCTTTTAAGCAATCTAATTGTTAGAATATCTTTTATATCAAGTTATAACTTATAACTAGTAAATTCGCTAGAATATGCCAATAAAAAGTAGATAGTTTAGACTTTAGAGATTAATTAGTTGGAAGACAGCAGTTAATTCTGTTTCAAGAAGGATTTAAGGATAAATCAAGCCACTAGAAAGTGATTAAAGATGTTAAAACAACTGTGCAAGTCTACATCCAAAGCGAATCTTGGGATAAAGAAAGATAATGACATAAATAAATTTAAACTAATCCCATTAATTTCCAACTGATTTACGATAAAGAGAAACAATTTAGCGGGACCTACGGTGTTCTTGTCCTGAGCTGTCGAGCTCCCAGTGGATATAGAAATTTTCAGATCTAAAGATTCTAAACCAGTGAAAGTAAAATTAGAAAGAATTACAAGAAAATACACATAATTTCACACCATTATAAAAAACGACCCATATTTTTAAGATTTACTCGACCTAGCCTATATTTACATATTTAAAAGCACTAACAAAATAAAAAGATGTGTTCTACCGATCATTGCTTCTAAAAGTTGTGGAGTTAAATTTGTGTTCTCACAACCACTGCTTTCACTTTCTCTTCTTCTCACATCTTCTACATATGCTTCAAAGGGCCGTCCACCATTACTCCTTCTTCCCCTATGTCACCTGGTTGCAATGTAAGAAAATTGAAGACTAGAAGTCCACCATAGAAGACCGTTCAAAGCTTTGCTTTCGAAAATAGAATTTTTTTATTTTGTTAGTTCTTTGGATTAGGTGTTGTTCCAATTGATTGAAAATATCAAAAGGAGTTCAAAATTTAAATTTGGAGTAGATTTGAGCAAGATTTAAGTTAAATTTCAGAAAAGACGCAAGGAAGAAGACGAAGTTAGTTTTTTGTATAATTATGTATAATAGTGTGTATATGAGTATATAAACACATCTTACACACTTTTATACACTTTTATACACCTTTATACAAGCGTCTGTAGACGAACTTCTTTCACGATTTTCAGTTGCAATTCTTGTTCAAAACCAGTCCAAATCTCCATTAAATGATTTCAAATTTTATATACAACCTCCTTATACTATTTCTAACAAGTCTAAATAACACCCACTCCAAATTTCTCACAAAATCAAATTCAAAATTTAAATCACATATTTAAACTTATTAAAAATCTTATTTTCACCATCCAAATGGGTTTAGTTTGTTGAACTAATATTTGAGTCACAATTACTGATTCGAAAATTAACTTAAAAGCTTGAACAATCTTTTAAAAAGATTAAGTAGTAATTTTTGAGAATCTATTGGAGTTGAATGATGAGTATTGACCTATTATTCTTGGGCTAGTTAGTTGTAAATTAAAATAAGAGCTATAAAATTGAAAAGTAAGGAGCCCAGTTATTCTTATGTAAAATTTTCCCAATTTAGAAATTTATGCGTACTTGGCGTTTACCTCAAACTAATATGTATAACATATAATAATAGATTATTATCATTTAATTATAATTAATTACTAATGTATATTTTCATTTAATAAATAATTAATCATGATAAATTAATAAGATTTGGTTTAACTATTAAAAACGAATGAGTAATTTTCGTTAATGAAATTCCTCGAACATACTCAAAAATGTTTTTAAAAAGAATAAAATGTTAGGGATGACATGGGTGGGACCCATAGAAGCCATGACTTATGGAAGTGAATAAAATTAATAGACAGATTAATTATAGAAATAATTGGTTGGTTTGTTTGCAAAGAAAAGAATAAGAAGTCGTCACTCATTCACCAATATCACACACTTAAAGCCTAACTTAACTTCCTAAAAATGAGTAGTAAAGCACCCTACTCTCTCAATATTTCGCAATCATTGTGTCTTACCTCACATGGTTTTAATTTTTATTAAGTAGGATAGGACTTAGGAGAGGAAATAATATGTAGTTTTACGTGAACCCATAAAATGGGTGACACGTTATTCTTATGGAGAAACTAACGCATATTAAAATGCGAAAAAAAGAAATTAGAGATAAAAAGTAGGGATTTGAAAAAGATCCACTTTATTGTATATACATTGAACAAGTAATGAGAAATTAAATACCCTAATCTAGCAACAAAAGAGAACCTAGTTGCTAGGAACAATCTTTCATGTTGAAAGTTAGCTAACGTTACAAAATGAAAATAAGAGTCTATCGACACTAGGGTTGGTATTTGGACTAATAATGATCCAAATAGTCCTAAGCTATTCTTAAGGAGCTAATAATTTTTTTTTTGTGATTAAACGATTTTATTTACCAAGTATAAGTATTTATACACTATCAAAATTTGGGACTAGCTTTCTAGCAAAACTACTGCTGGACATGAAGCCCCAGCTGGGAGATATCTAGCCTTGCTACATTCCTCTCCTACTTCGTTTTCCACCTAAACTATATCAGGGTACCAATTCAGTACTATCATGCATCTATTTAGCGTAGGAAACATCTTGGCTCTAACATGTATTTCGTGAATGATTAGTCTGAGAATAGCATTAGTAGTTCTCCTCTTCTTCTGGGAGATGACATTGTTTCTCTCTTGCCAAATATGATAAACTGTTAGGAGCTAATAATTACTAGAACCAAATTACAAAGTGTTGGGTTTTTTAAGCTTTAATGTAGCTTAAAAGAGGGTGAATAGGAAATGGAGGGAAAATGAAATATTTGAGTTTCCCTCCTTGACAAAGGGACATTGTCCCATATTGGAAGAGGAAAAGGTTTTTGATGGGTATATATTCAATTGCTCTTCTTCTAGCTCTTAAAGAGTTTAGAAGAAGGCAAGCCTCGCGCCGTCGTCGTCGCTCGCTCAGCTCGACTTCGGCTTCGGCTTCGAATTTGGTCAAATGATTGATTAATTGTTTATTTTTTGGACAAAATTTATCGCGTTTGTCTTCCCGATTTATTGTTGCGTAAATAGCCATTTATTTAATGGCATTTATGTTATGGACGTTTTACGTAAACATCCATTCTGAAGAGTTGCACCTCTTCAATTTGAGCTCAACATTGGCTATAAATAGCAGTCCATTCTCTCAGATTTTCCATACGAATTTCCGAGTTCTCCTCTTTTCTTCGGCATTGTTTTAACTTGAAAGAAAGCAACAATAAGTGTGATTTTCTACCGAACTTTGTGTTTGCTGAAACACTGGGGTTTGAAGTACCACTACACCAGTGTGTAATTTATTCTATCCTGGGAGAAAATAATCCACAACCTTGGGTACTAGGAGGGGATTAAATTCCTTAAGAAAAAACTGTGAATTTAGTGGGGTCAGATTTACTTCTGTTTCGTTTACATTTCTGTTTATATGTAATTTTATCTTCTCTGGAATTATTTTACAAATACAATGTCCTTAAGGAATTTAATTTGTTTTCTGTATTTATGTTATACGTACTGTTTTGGAGACTAAAACTTTTGTGGTTTTTCTACTCCCGTTATGGAGATTAAAGCCTTTGTGGCGATTTTCTACTTCATTGGAGATTAAAATCTACGTAATTATTACTCCAGTTTTTAAACGTATGTTTGTGTCATTCTTTTATAGAAATGACGAATGACAATGGAAACCAAATTGTTCCGATGGTGACTGCCAATGCATCGACAATCCGAACAACTCTAGCGTTGGCACCGGCAGAGAAGCCCGAATTTTTTTTCGAGATTGATTTCAAGCGGTGGCAGTAGAAGATGTTCTTCTACTTGACGACTTTAAGTCCGCATAACTTCATTAAGGAAGATGTTCCTGTTCTGCCTGACGAGACTCCAGAAAATGAACGTTTTCTCGTGGCTGAGGCGTGGAAGCATTCTGATTTTCTATGCAAGAATTACATTCTTGGTGGACTGGACGATGCTTTGTATAACGTCTATAGTAATGTGGAGATATCAAAAGAATTGTGGGTTACGCTTGAAAGGAAATACAAAACTGAAGATGTCGGGTTAAGGAAATTTGTTGCCTCTAAATTTTTGTACTACAAAATGGTAGATAGCAAGTCTGTTATTACCCAAGTCCAAGAATTGCAAGTGATTATTCACGATCTCCTTGCTGAAGGTATAAGTCAAATTAATACTGATGTTAAAAGTATTAATTATGTTGGTTTTACTAACAAAAGTTTCATTGAAGGTCTTGTTATCAATGAAGCATTCCAAGTTGCAGCGATGATTGAGAAGTTGCCTCCTTTGTGGAAGGACATCAAAAACTACTTGAAACACAAACGCAAGGAGATGTCCCTTGAAGATCTCATTGTTCGGTTGAGAATCGAAGAGTATAACAAATCTTAAGAAGAAAGGGCGTGGAAACTCAACAATAATGGGAGAAAATATTTTTTAGGATGGTCCTCAAAATAATAGGAAGAGGAAGAATGCCTCTGGACCGAAAAGCAACCCAAGCAAGAAGCGGTTCAACGAAAATTGCTACAATTATGGAAAAGTTGGACACAGATCTGCAGATTGTCGTGCTCCAAAGAAATACAAGAATAAAGGTCAAGCAAACATGGTTGAAAAGCACGAAGATGTTGATGACTTGTGTGTTATGCTTTTAGAATGAAACCTGGTGGGAAATCCTGAGGAGGGGTGGATTGATTCTGGATCCACTCGCCATGTTTGTGGTGTTAGAGAAGCATTTGTTACATATGTTCATGTTGGATCCGAAAAGACTCTTTCTATGGGAACTGCTGCAAAGGCCAAAATTGAAGGATGTGGGAAGATATTCTGAAAATGACTTCTGGCAAGGTGGTGACTCTGAACAACGTCCTTCAGGTTCCCGAGATTAGAAAGAACTTAGTCTCTGCTGGACTTCTTGTTAAGAACAATTTAAGTGTATTTTTGTAAATGATAAGGTTGTAATAAGTAAGAATGAGATGTTTGTAGGAAAAAGTTACCTCACTGAGGGCCTTTTCAAGCTGAATGTAATGGTTGTTGAGAATAATAATAAGGATTTCAGCTTCTTCTTACTTACTTAAGTCAAATGATTTATGGCATATACGTTTGGGTCATGTCAATTATAAAACCTTTTCTAAGTTTGAATGCGACAAATCAAAATGTCAAAGATGTGTGGAATCTAAGTATGTTAAGCATCCTTATAAGTTAGTTGAAAGGAATTTAAATCATTTAGACTTAATTCACATAGATATTTGTGATATGAAGTCAATACTATCTCGCGGTGGAAAGAAGTATTTTCATAACTTTTATTGAAGACAGTACTCGATATTGCTATGTTTACTTACTTAATAGTAAAGATGAATCAATAGACGCATTCAAGCAATACAAAAATGAAGTTGAAACGGATCTTAACAAGAAAATCAAATTGATAAGAAGTGATATGGGTGGTGAATATGAATCTCCTTTAGAAGAAATATGTTTAGAATATGGAATTATTCATCAAACAACGGCCCCTTACACTCCCCAATCTAATGGGATTGCGGGAAGAAAGAATCGTTCATTAAAAGAGATGATGGACACATTGTTGATAAGTTCTGGTTTCCCACAGAACTTGTGGGGGAAGCCATTCTTACGGCTAACCGGATACTAAATCGAGTACCCCATAGCAAAACACAATCCATTCCATATGAAAAATGGAAAAGAAGGAATCCCAACTTGAATTATTTTAAAGTGTGGGGGTGTTTGGCAAAAGTGCAAGCTCCTAAACCCAAAAGGGTAAAAATAAGGCCGAAAACCATTGATTGTGTTTTCATAGGATATGCGACCAATAGTAAAGCATATCGATTTCTGATTTATGAATCAATTTCTGGTTCATAAATCAGAAAATCCTGACATTATTTGAAAATATATATATCCGTATAAAAGGAATGTGAGTCGATTGTTGAAGGATCTAAACGGCCTCGCGAAGAAACTAAAGAAAGTACATTTAATCAGGAGGATCCAAGACGTAGTAAACGTCGAAGAACGTCTACTTCATTTGGACCAGATTTTGTGACTTTCTTATTGGAGAATGATCCTCGGACATTTAAAGAACCTATGTCTTCTTCGGAATCATTATTTTATAAAGAGGCAGTCAATAGTGAAATAGAATCCATATTGAACAACCATACATGCGAATTGGTTGATCTTCCTCTTGGAAATAAACATTAGGTTCTAAATGGATCTGTGAGAGGAAAATAAAACATGATGGCACTATTGATAAATATAAGGCAAAACTTATGGTCAAAGGGTATAGACAACGAGAAGGTCTTGACTATTTTGATACATACTCTCCAGTTACAAGAATTACGTCCATACGAACGTTAGTAGCGTTAGCTGCAGTTTATGGTCTTGAAATTCATAAAATGGACATTAAGACGACCTTCTTAAATGGAGATTTGGAGGAAGAAATATACATGGAACAACCTGAAGGGTTTGTAATTCCAGGTAAAGAAAAGAAGGTATGTAGACTTGTTAAGTCCCTTTACGGATTAAAACAAACACCCAAACAATGGCATGCGAAATTTGACCAATCAATGTTGTCAAAATGGTTTTACGATAAATGAATGTGATAAATGTGTGTACATTAAAAATATTCCAAATCACATAGTCATTGTTTGCTTATATGTGGATGATATGCTGATAATGAGTAATGACAATGCCAACATAAATGCGACTAAGCGTATGCTAACTAACAAGTTTGATATGAAGGACTTGGGAGTTGCTGATTTAATTTTTGGGATTAAGATCCATAAGACTCCTTAAGGTATGGCATTGTCACAAGCTCATTATATTAATACAGTACTTGAAAAATTCAAGCACTTAGGGTTTAAAGTTGCAAAGACTCCAATTGACGTGAATCTTGCATTAGCAAAGAACAAAGGCCAAAGCATATCACAATTGGATTATGCTCGTGTGTTGGGATGCTTAATGTATATCATGAATTGTACACGACCAAATATAGCTTGTGTTATAAGTAAATTGAGTCGATACACGAGCAATCCAGGTCAATCTCATTGGATGGCAATGAAATGAGTTTTGGGATATTTAGAACATACACAGGACTTTGCTTTGCACTCTAGTAAATATCCTGCGGTGATTGAAGGATACGTGATGCAAATTGGATCACCGGTTCAACTGATTCTAAGTCCACAAGTGGACTTGTATTCATTATTGGTGGAGGAGTGGTATCTTGGAAGTCGTCCAAACAAACTTGTATTGCCCGCTCTACAATGGAGGCTGAGTTCATAGCTCCAGAATTTCTTGGAAGACCTTCCATTTTGGCCCAAACCGTTGGCACCAATATGCATACATTGCGACAGTCAAGCAGCAATTGGAAGGGCTGGGAGCGTTATGTATAACGGTAAATCTCGTCATATACGACGAAGACATAAAACCGTTAGGCAATTACTCTCTAGAAGAATTATCAAGATTGACTATGTGAAGTCACACGATAATGTGTCGGATCCACTTACAAAAAGGCCTAACTTGAGAGATAGTTGAGAAATCATCGAGGAGAATGAGACTATGGCCGAGAACAAGTCGTTGTGGCAGTAACTCTACCTAGAAGACTGGAGATCCCAAGAACTAAGTTCAAGGAGATCAAACAAAGTCATTAATGACGGTTCAACATTGTCAACTAAAATTTTGGTCCATTCTCGTGATGAGACAATGTCCAGTAAAGGATAAAACATTATGACTTTTTAATGATTTCTAAATTTGATACGGGGTATATCAAATTGTGTATCTACGGGATGAAACGTTTAGGAATCACCTATGTAAGTGTGAAGTGTTAGCCGCTTCAAGAAGAATTTTGTAAGGTCAGTTCTCCACGCACTTATGAAACCAGGCGGTGTTCATTACTGAAACGCACACAACAATGAGAACCAAAGACGGTTAAAGGTTGATTGTGAGACTTATGGTTGTCTAGGTATACAACAAAGTTCGAAGGTTCAAAGATATCAAATCTACCGATTGACCGAGTATATCCGGCATAAGTTCACTACGGAAAGTTCATAGGGAAACCTACTTATCCAGATGTAATTAATCATTGCTTGCGCATCACACAGTTTTCCATGCATATTTCGGTGATATAGCCATTCCCCATTCATGTGGGGGATCGTTGGGGATTTTAAGCTTTAATGTAGCTTAAAAGTGGGTGAATGAGAAATGTAGGGAAAATAAAATATTTGAGTTTCCCTCCATGACAAAGGGACATTGTGCCATATTGGAAGATGACTTTTTTTATGGGTATATATACCATTGCTCTTCTTCTAGCTCTTAAGAGTTAAGAAGAAGGCAAGCTTCACGCCGTCGTCGTTGTCGCTCGCTTGGCTCGGCTTCGACTTTGGCTTCGGATTTGGTCAACTAATTGATTGATTACTTTTTGGACCAAATTTATTTGTTAATAATAAATATTGACATATTATTATTATCCGTTTTTTGTAAACGGAAAATTAATATTCAATCCAACGGAAAAATAAAGTGTCCTTTTCCGTTATCCGTTTTTGTAACGGAAAATTAAGTTTCCCCCGCGCGTTTTGTCTTCCTGGGTTATTGTTGCGTAAATATCCATTTATGTTATGGCATTTATGTTATGGTAGTTTTACGTAAACAACCCTTCTGAAGAGTTGCACCTTTTCAATTTGAGCTCAACATTAGCTATAAATAGTAGTCCATTCTCACAGATTTTTCATACGAATTTTTGAGTTCTCCTCCTTTCTTCTGCATTGTTTTAACTTCAAAGAAAGCAACAGTAAGTTGAATTTGCTAACGAACTTTGTGTTCGCTGAAACACTGGGGTTTGAAGTACCGCTACACCAGTGTGTAATTCGTTCTATCATGGGAGGAAAATCCACAACCTTGGGTACTAGGAGGGGATTAAATTCCTTAAGGAAACACTGCGAATTCAGTGGGCTTGGATTAACTTCTGTTTCGTTTATATTTCTGTTTATATGTTATTTTATCTTTTCCGAAATTATTTTACAAAAGTTGGTCTAAATTACATAAGTAGCCAGCAATTACAAATATAGTTTTCAATTGATCTGGTTATCCTGTTTCCTTTACCTATATATGCCCTTATATATACTGTAGTGTAATTTTTTTGTATGCAATACCATTATTTTATAACTGATATAAAAATTATCTATTGCATTTTTAAGTTATCAAATTAGATTTACTATAAATAAACCTTAGAGGATGTTAACGTAATGGTTCAACTCATGCAATGAAGTTATGAAACTACTTAGTCTTGTTATCTTATTTTTAGCAAAAAAGCAGCGAATAGAGCCTAGGGGTTGTCAGTAAATTAATACGTTCAAATTACCTTATGAAAAAAGAGAGGAAATGAAGTACTTAGTTAATTTAATAATGTGTGTCGTTTAATTAGAAGTTTAATGGTGTTTCAATATTGGATCTACAAATAAAGTTTCAAATTTGAGGGTAGTTAAACAAATCTATTTTAAGATACATGAATACATTTAATGATATGAAGCTTTTCAGAAATAAAACAATTGCTCAGAAGTTGGCACAAATTGAATATTATGGTATTGTCGTGCCATGTTTTCTTGGGAAACTGAGTTTCATCACCCGAGAACTCTTTTAGACGGGTATTTAAAGAGAAGAGACGCCACATAACGATTTTGAGATGCGTTAGGACACCTTGTATAAATAACTTCATTAAACTGGACTATGTCACTAAAGATTAGGTAAGAACTTAAATTATCTCAAAGAGAATAGATTAGACACTCTTCAAGGTCCACAACTGTAGTTTCAACCGAATTTTAAAGCTTTGTGGGATGCATCGGATTGTAGATAATTATTCTAAGTGAACATGTAAATTACGGGAGTAAGGAGTCTAAGTGATTGATTATCTACTCAAGGTGGAGTAAATAATCGAAAGAAATCATACATAATTAATTTAAAGGAAGTGGTTTGAAAGAAATATACAATTTATCCATTAATAAACTAATTGGTACAACTCTTTGGAGATTACAAGATATAACTTAGGGGATCCTAATATTTTAGCCTAAAGGTTCATTCCATGCAATATAAATAATACTTCACAATCCTTTGAGTGCAAGGGTTACTCAGATTATACGTCGAGCACAAACTATCATCTCCTGCTATCCGATTACTATCTTTAAGTTGTTTACCTAAAGCACTGTAGTTTAATTCTAGGTTGTGCCCAACACATGCCTACTCGTCCCATGCCTATAGTCCAGGAGGCACTGGACCATTATAAAGGTTGTTCTAGACTCGTCTAATTTCTAATTAATTAAACATAAGTGTCACAATCCAAAATCCCACCACAGATGTCGTGATGGCACCCGTTTTTAAGATTAGGTAAGCCGATTACTTACCACAGTTAAACCAGTTAAACATGATAATTTAAAGCAGAGTTTAACATAAATACCGAAATAAATATGAATAAGCCTACGCGACAGTAATCACAACAATCCTTCCAAGACTAGGTAATGCAATGTCATGAACTCTAACTTGATGCGTAGAGATATCTTAAAAAAACAAACTACAATACTATTCGGATAACGAATTAATAGTACAATAAAAAGGAAAAGACTCCAAGAGACTATGACGACCAAGAAACTCTACCTTGAATCCTCGTGCAGATGAGGCAAAATACGACATAAAATTATTGCTCGCTAGTCAAAGATAGTAAATTCAATTGTTGTATCCATAGGGATTGGATTTAAACAGTGTCCGAATAATCTTCAATTGATTACTATCCAAGAAAATTAGCACTTGATTTGATGACTATTATTTCGATAAACCACTAAAAATTAAGCAACTAACAATTCATCACAAAAGATAGCAGATGAGCAACGAAGAAATATCAATGAGAGAAATAAAGGTAATTGACTAGATATGTGCAAGATAATTGATTCGGGATCCAATTCTTGAGTTAGTTCACTCTAAAATATTGTTGATTCTCACGAATTCAATAGATAATCAGATTACACTTGAAATTAATGTTCCTCTTTCGATTATTAATCCAATTGAAGCATGATAAATAATTGCAACAATAAAATGACTGGTATGATCTAAAGGGTAACTTCTCACGAATATTTCTGTCACGACCCAATTTCGGAGTCGTGATGACGCCTGTCTTGGAACCAGGCCAACCACCTATCTATAACTAATCTAGGTTCAATTATAGAGAAAATGCCCCTTTTGATAAATCCGAAATCGATAATAATAGTAAATCAGAATTTGGAAACAATTTGTGAAAATCAAAACTCAAATCCTACAATCCCGGATCCAGTGTCACACAGTCATGAGTTTCTAATGCATAATGTATCTAAAAGAGGAATGACCAACATAGTCTGAAAATAAATAACAACAGGTAGAATAGGAAAGAGATGACGAGATCACGGACGCCAGCTGCTACCTCGACAACTCTGATGGAAACTGCCGCTACTCAACGACCAGAGTCAAGTCCCGGTGTACCTGGATCTGCACACAAGGTGCATGGGGTAACGTGAGTACACCAACTCAGTAGTAACAAAATCAAACTATGGACTGAGAGGTAGTGACGGACTAAACCTCCGATGATTTGGAACGACAATATATAACTTGGACATGACAATAATATATCAGAAAATAAACAAGATGCATCAATTTATGTTTGTGGCCCTGCATACCAGCATGAATTCATATAGGATAAAGAATGAAGTGTACTCAGTAATCAAACTCTCATAAGGTGGTCCACTCAGTACTAGAATTTGGCCTTCCAGCCCAGGGAAAGAGTATCCCGGATATTACATAAACACAAGTGACACAGTCACCTAGTACTGAGGAAAAATGCTGATCCAACCCCACTGAGAAGATCCATCTCCGGAACATAAGCCCCACGGAGAAGGTCCATCTCCAAAACGTATCACTGACAAGATTCATGTCCAAGGAATATCCATCCCTCAATATCTGTGCGCTCACTGGGGGTGTAAAGACTCAGGAGGGGCTCCTATAAGCCCAAGCGCTATGTCAAGCCAACGAATGTATGATTCCAGGATCGTTGGGGTGTGCAGTCCGACCTCATAACTGTCTTAAACTAGGCTCCAAGCCTCACTTAGTCAGTACCTTCCAGTCTCACTCACAATGTTCTAACATATGAATAATCAGCCAAAACAACGATAATATAGAATAAACTAGCAACTTATGAGACTGAGGCATGAAACATATACTATAACAGGACTGAGTACATGAAAACAATAATCGTAGATAGAGACAACAATAATTGACCGTTCCGGTATGAACATATCAGCGTGAAGCCTTAACATTTTTACTTAGCATGATTTCTAATACGTTCAAGGTAAATGCAACCTTCACAGCACAAGTAACACCCAAAGATAACCTTTAGATAGCGCCATGGGATGAGCCAGGCCACAATATTCGGTGTACACCCACATGCCCGTCACTTGACAAGTGTGTCACCTTTATTTAATATAAAATATCAGATAACTTGGGGTTTCGAACCCTCAGTTCCAAGTTTGGAAGCGTTACTTACCTAAAAACTGGCTAATATACTATCCCGCAGTGCCCTTGCCTCTAAATTTGGCCTCCGAGTGCTCCAAATCTACCAACAATAAGATGAATATCATTATAATATGCTAAGGAACTAATCCCAATCGAAATTTATCAAAAATACTCAAAAATCCCGAAATTGGTCAAACCCGACCCCCAGACCCATGTCTCGGAACTCGATAAAATTTATACCACAAGAATCCTCGTCCTCCCACGAGTCTATACATACCAAGAACACTGAAATCGGAGTCCAAATGACCCCTCAAATTCCAATTTTAAAGCCTCTTAATCCCAAGCCCTAATTACCCAATTTGCACAGAATTTCCCAAATTTTCCACCATAAATCCGACCTTTAATCACATATAAAGGATTTTAGAGTCCAAAAACCTTACCTCAATGAATCACTATCAATTTCCCTCTTCAAAAACCTTCAAAAGCTTCAAACCCGGATGAAATATTGAGAAAGATGGATAAAATTCGCGAAGGCACGCTTTTATACCTTCTGCCCAGCGGTTCCGCACCTGCGACCACTTACTCGCACCTGCGGATCCCAGGTGCGCACCTACGGAAAACTCCAAGGCCCTCAACTTCCGCACCTGCGCTCGACCTCTCGTACCTGCGGCCTCGCAGGTGCGGCAATTACCTCGCACCTGCGGAATCTCGTCACCCAGCCAAACTTCTGCACCTGCGGTGCCTTGTCCTCTCCTACGGGACCGCACCTGCGGCTCCCCTTCCGCAGGTGCGAAAACACCAGTAACAACAACTTAGCAATAGCAAAACCATTCCAAACTCCCCGTTAGCCACCCAAAACCATCCCGAGCCCCTCGGGACCCCAACCAAACATACCAACGCATCACGTAGGGTCATTCAACTTAGTCGAGCCTTAGAAACACCAAACACAACATCAAAACCCCCAAAACACATCGAATTCAAGCCTATGAACTTTGAATTTTCTAAATTCCACCAACTATGCCGACACTACCCAAAACAACTCCGATTGATTTGAACTTTTGCAGACATATCGAAAATGACATTACGAACCTGTTCCAACTGTCGGAATTCCATTCCAACCCCGATAGCCTATTTTCCACTGCCGACCGAAAATTGCCAAAAACAAACTTTCGCCAATTCAAGCCTAATTTTACACCGGACATCACAAAAATATTTCGAACACACTCCTAAGTACCAAATCACCTAATGAAGCTATCCGAGCCATAAAATCCGTATTCCGAGATCGTTTACCAATAAGTCAACTCCCGGTTGATTTTTCCAACTCTAAGGCTACTTTTGGAGACTAAGTGTCTCAATTCCTTCTATAACCACTCCGAACTCAAACTGACCAACTCTAACACATCATGAACAGTCTAACCAAGCTATGACAAGGCACAAATAGTGCAAAATAATGCATGTTCTACGTAACGACCGACCGGGTCATTACATTCTCCCCCTCTTAACAAACGTTCGTCCTCGAACGGGTCTAGAAACATACCTGGAGTCTCAAACAAGTGAGGATATCTGCTCCGCATCTCCCGCTCGGTCTCCCAAGTAGCCTCCTCCACTGGCTTACCTCTCCACTGCACCTTCACTGAAGCTATCTCCTTTGACCTCAACTTTCTGACCTCGCGAGCCAAAATTGCCACTGGCTCCACCTCATAAGACATATCATCCTCGAGCTGAACTGTGCTGAAGTCCAAAACATGAGACGGGTCACCAACATACTTCCGAAGTATCGACACATGGAATATTGGATGAACACTAGACAAACTGGGTGGCAAAGCAAGTCTATAAGACACCTCTCCAACCTTCTGAAGCACCTCAAAAGGACCAATGAACCGGGGACTAAGCTTGCCCATCTTCCCAAACCTCAAGACACCCTTCATGGGTGACACCTTCAACAGTACCTTATCACCCTCCATGAAAGACACATCCCAAACCTTCCGGTCCGCATAGATCTTCTTCCAAGACTGAGCCGTGCGAAGTCGCTCCTGAATCAACTTCACCCTCGCCAACGCATCCTGAACCAAGTCTGAGCCTAATAGCCTGGCCTTGCCGGGCTCGAACCAACCAGCCGAAGATCTACACCTCCTACCATATAAAGCCTCATACGACGCCATCTGAATATTGGACTGGTAGCTGTTATTATACGCAAACTTTGCTAGAGGCAGAAACTGATCCCACAAGCCACCAAAATCAATCACACAGGCACGCAACATGTCCTCCAAGATCTGAATAGTCTGCTCTGACTGCCTGTCGGTCTGAGGATGAAATGTTGTGCTCAACTCTACCTGCGTACCCATACCTCTCTGCATATCCCTTCAAAACTGAGATGTGAACTGGGTACCTCTGTCAGAAATGATAGAAACTGGGACTCCATGCAATCGGACAATCTCCCTGATGTAGATACCAGCTAACCTCTCCGAAGTATAAGTAGTACTGACAGGAATGAAGTGCGCCGACTTTGTCAGTCGATCCACAATGACCCAAATAGCATCAAATCCCTTTGAAGTCCGTGGAAGCCCAACTACAAAGTCCATAGTGATCTGCTCCCACTTCCATTCCGGAATAACTAACTCCTGAAGCAATCCACCTGGTCTCTGGTGCTCATACTTGATCTGCTGGAAGTTGAGACACCGTGCTACATACTCAACAATATCTCTCTTAATCCGCCTCTACCAATACTACTGTCTCAGGTCCTGGTACATCTTCGCGGCACCCGGATGTATAGAATACCGTGAGCTATGGGCCTCTGCTAATATCAACTCTCAAATCCCATCTACATTGAGCACACAAATACGACCCTGCATCCTCATAACCCCGTCATCAGCAATAGTCACATCCCTGGCATCATCTTGACGGACCCTGTCCTGAAAAACCAACAAGTGCCGGTCATCATACTGGCGCGCTCTAATCTGATCATAGAGAGTAGATCGGGAAGCCATGCTAGCTAATACCCGCGGAGGCTATGAAAAATCCAATCTCACAAGATGCCCTTCTAAGGCCTGAACATCACGTGCCAAGGGTCGCTCTGCTGCTGAAAGATATGCTAGACTCCCCAAACTCCCTGCTCGGCGACTCAGGGCGTCATCCACTACATTGGCCTTCCCCGGATGATATAGAATAGTGAGGTCATAATCCTTGAGGAGCTCCAAATATCTCCTCTGACGTAAATTTAGATCCTTCTGCTTAAGCAGATACTGCAAGCTACGATGGTCAGTGAAAATCTCACACTGCACCCCATACAAATAGTGACGCCAAATCTTCAAAGCATGAACAATGGCAGCTAGCTCATGATCGTGCACTGGATAATTCTTCTCATGCACCTTCAACTGCCTAGACGCGTAGGCAATCACCCTACCGTCATGCATCAGATCCGCTCCCAAGCCAAATCTAGAAGCATCACAATAGACTGTGTAAGAACCCGAACCAGTAGGCAAGACCAATACCGGAGCTGTAGTCAATGCTGACTTGAGCTTCTGAAAGCTCTCCTCACACTCATCGGACCATCTGAATGGAGCACCCTTCTAGGTCAATCTGGCCAGTGGTGAAGCAATAGAAGAAAATCCCTCCACAAAGCGACGGTAACAACCCGCCAACCCAAGTAAACTCCTAATCTCTGTAGCTGAGGACGGTCTGGGCCAACTCTGCACCGCCTCAATCTTCTTCGGATCCACTTGAATAACCTCACTAGACACCACGTGCCCCAAGAAAGATACCGAACCAAGCCAAAACTCACACTTGGAGAACTTTTCATAAAACTTCTCTTCTCTCAACCTCTGCAACACAACCCTCAAATGTTGAGCGTGCTCCTCTTGGCTACGAGAATACACCAGGATGTCATCTCAATGAACACAATGACGAATGAATCAAAGTAAGGCTAAAACACATTGTTCATCAAATGCATGAATACGGCTGGGGCATTGGTCAGCCCAAATGACATAACCAAAAACTCGTAATGACCATATCTGGTCCTGAAAGCAGTCTTTGGAATATTAGAATCCTGAATCTTCAGCTGATGATACCCAGACCTCAAGTCAATCTTAGAGAACACCTTAGCTCCCTGAACTGATCAAACAAGTCATCAATACAGGGCAAAGGATACCGATTCTTCACCGTAACCTTGTTCATCTACCTATAGTCAATACACATGTGCATAGACCCATCCTTCTTCTTCACAAACAACACCGGTGTACCCCAAGGTGACACACTAGGCCGAATGAACCCCTAATCTAGGAGTTTCTGAAGCTGCTCTTTCAATTCTTTCAACTCTGCTGGGGCCATGCGGTAAGGTGGGATAGAGATAGGCTGGGTGTCTAGTAACAAGTCAATACCAAAATCAATGTCCCTGTAAGGTGGCATGCCTGGCAGGTCTGCAGGGAATACGTTCGGAAACTCACGGACCATAGGAACGGAATCAATGGAAAGAGTCTCACTACTAACATCCCTCACAAAGGCTAGATAAGACTCACACCCCTTCCTAATCATACGCTGGGCCTTCAGGTAGGAAATCACTCTACTAGGCACATACTCCACCGAACCTCTCCACTCAATCCTCGACAATCCGGGCATAGCTAAGGTCACGGTCTTAGCGTGACAGTCAAGAACAACATGGCATGGAGATATCCAATCCATGCCCAAAATCACATCGAAGTCAACCATGCTAAGCAATAATAGATCTGCCCGGGTCTCCAGACCCCCAATAGATATAACACAAGACCGGTACACCCGGTCCACCACAACAGTATCCCCCACCGGAGTCGACACATGAACAGACGAAATCAAAGACTCACGGGGTGTATCCAATAAATGTGCAAAGTATGATGAAACATATGAATACGTGGAACCAGGATCAAATAATACCGAAGCATCCCGGTGATAGACTGAGATAATACCTGTAATCACCGCATCTGAAGCTATGGCATCTGGTCTGGCCGGAAGTGCATAGAAACGGGCCTGTCCCCCACCTGATCGACCTCCCTCTCTAGGGCGGCCTCTGACTGACTGGCCTCCCCCCTGGCTGCCTGAGCGGGTGGTGTAGAAACTGGTGTTGAAGCTGGAGGCTGGCTCCGGTGCTGAAATTGTAACGACCCGACTGGTCGTTTTGAGAGTTTAAGCTCCGTTCAGTGGTATAAGGTCATAATCAGCTTCACATTCTGTATATCGACCTGTGTGCGTGGTTAGATTCAGTTACCAGATAATCCGGAGTCGAATTGAATAGAAAATTCTCATTTCAGAAGCCTTAAGTTGGAAGAATCAACTAAGATTGGAATTTTGACTAAACAGCCTCCAAATAAGGATTTGAAGGTTCCAGCAAGTTCGTATGATGATTTTGGACTTGGGCGTATGTTCGGACCGGGATTTGGATAACCCGGGAGCGTTCCGGCGTATATTATGGAAGATAGCATTTTAGAAGAATTTCATAAATCTGGGTTGAAAGGCATTTTAGTGATATAGATGTTTGTTTGGGATTCCGAGCCTGGGAATAGCTCCGTATGGTAATTCTGGAGTTGGGAGCGCGATCGGAAGTGAATTCTGATGTCCTTAGGTTATTTTGAAGTCATTTGGCTAAAGATAGAAAATTGAATATTTTTGAGGAATCCGACTGGAAGTGGAAATTTTGATAGCGGGGTCGGAATACGATTCCGGAAGTTGGAATAGGTTCGTAGTGTCATTTGTGACGTGTGTGAAAAGTTTCAGGTCATTCGGACGTGGTTTGGTAATTTCCGCATCGTTGCCGAATTTTGGAAGTTTAGAAGTTCTTAGGCTTGAATCCGAGGTTGATTCGGTGTTTTGGTGTTGTTTTTGGTTTTTCAAAGGTTCGACTAAGTTCGGATAGTGAAATATGACTTGTGGGAATTGTTGGTTGAGGTCCTGAGGGGCTCGGGTGGGTTTCAGATAGATATGGGTTGTGTTGCGCTCGTTTTTGAGGTTTCAGCGTCCTTTTTTCAAGCATAATTGGTATGACATTAAGAAAATGAGCTCCAATTTCTATTTTTATTGAAGCATTAGATCCGTATCGTAATTACGGAGCTATAGAAATAGAATCATCAAATTTGGACATCGTATGAGGAAGTTATCCTCATTTTAGTGTCGAAGAAGAGAGCTGGTGTGTTTCGCAGGTGCGAGTTTGGGTCCGCACCCGCGGAGCCGCAGGTGCGAAAAATGGTCCGCAGGTGCAGAAATTACAGCTGGAAATATGGTGGTGTGGGTAATTTGGTCGCGGGTGCGAAATCCCTGAGTATAGAAAAACCAGACCGCGTCATTTTAGTATTTTGAGCATATCTTGAGTTCTAGAGCTCCGATTGAGGTGATTTTTTCGGCGTTCTTCTCGTCTATTCATCGGGGTCAGTATATAAGTATTATTTTTGCATTTTAATATGATTACAGAAGTTCAGTTTTTGAATTAATCCATGTTTTAATTGGGGAAAATTGGGGGTTTTGAAAGAAAACTTAAAAAATGAAAAATCATTATTTGACGGACCAAATGACATCGGAATTTGATAAATTTGGTATGTGTGAACCCGTATCAGAATGGGTAATCAGATTTTGTAAAATTTGTCGAGTTCCAAGGTGCGGGTCCGGGGGTCGACTTTTGGGTCGATTTTTAAAAATTAGTAAAGATTGAAACTTTATTATTTGGAATAGTTCCTTATACATTTTATGTGTGTTTTGAAGTTGTTTTGGTTGAGTTTGAGCCGTTCGGAGGTCTTTCCACCTGAGAAGTCCATTTTTGAGTACCCGGTTGTCGTCTTTGAGGTACGTATCTTGCCTAACTTTGTGTGGGAGAACTCTCCCTTAGGGTTGAGTCTTCTTTGTTGACTGTAGTCCGTGTATGCGAGGTGACGAGTGTGTACTCGGACTTATTTGCTAATAGATTGACCTTTTAGGATTCGTAGGTCCTTATGTTACATGTGTATGAGTTGTAATTGTTATAATTGAATCCTTGGTTGTTTACTTCATCCTTTCTTTCTTAAATTAGAATTACTTGCTTTTGGATTCCTTCGTTGGCTATTTGATCTTAATTGACTTAACTGAATATTTTATTGCTCTCACCTCCATGCTATATTTGCTTTCTAAAACTGCTCAATTGACTATATTAGTGTTATTTAGCTTTATACTTGTTTAGTCGTAGTTAGAACAGTCGTTTCGTTAGAGTCAAGCATGCCCCTGAGTCTTATATTGTGATCTATACGACATTTTATCTTATGTGCTACTTGGGTCTAATTGATGAATAATTATGTTGCTGATGTTTTCATTATGTTGCCTATTACTGGGCCTTCGTTTGAGCTGAGTTTTATTCCGTAAAGTTAATTGCTTAGGCGAGATTGGTTATAGCTGTTTTTCCCTTGCCGGGATGGTATTATTTTTCATTGTTGACTCCCTTGCCGGGATGGGATGGTTTCTATTATTGCTTTGTTGTTATGGTATTGGTTGCATTGTTGATTCCCTTGCTGGGACATTGTGATTTATGGTTCCTACAGTTGATGTGTTTCGTCGATTTATTGTGTATTTATTTATCTAGCACGAGGGGACATGCCGTGTCGATTTTTTATTATTTATCGCACGAGGGGACATGCCGTGTCGATTGTTTATTATTTATCGCCCGAGGGGTCATGCCGTGTCGATTGTTTATTATTTATCGCACGAGGGGTCATGCCGTGCCGATTGTTTATTATTTATCGCACGAGGGGACATGCCGTGCCGATTATTTATTATTTATCGCACGAGGGGACATGCCGTGCCGATTGTTTATTATTTATCGCATGAGGGGACATGCCGTGCACTTGTCTTTGCATTACACTTTTCCGTGTTCTTGTTTGATAGCTACCGCATTTGTTTAAGAGTTAATATTCCGTTGTTTAAATCTGGATATTCGCATTGATCTCTTACTACATTTATTGACAAGACAAGTTTTGAGTACGGACTGAGTTCCGACAGATTTACCTTGAGGAGATTATGATTACGAGATTTTTCTGAAAAGGTATTATTGAAAAGTAATGGTTTTCGAAATGATTATAGCTGAAGACTTTTACATCGAAAGTATATTTGAAAAGCACTAGTCTTGCATAAAATGATACTTGGAAGTCTTTATTTGGAAAGTATCTTTGGAAACTTCGTAATTTGAAAGAAAACTATGTTTTACGTAACCCTCTCTAGTACATATACTTATATATATTTTGGAGAAAGTATGTTTTCAAAGGAAATCTTTCTACGTAAAATTTTTTTATTAGCAAAGCTTTTCATATGATCTGTTGTTTAAGGGTTCCCCCCAATTTATGAAATTTAATAGCTAAGGCTCGATGTGAATAAATAGATGCATAGTTGAGTTGTGGGGTTCTCTATTGTATTGTGTTTTCTTCGGGTTTGGTTTGTTTTGCTATCCATCTTCCTGTGTAATTTATGTTGTTTCGTGGTTATTTTTTTGTAATTTCCCTTCCGCATTATATTGTCAGTATTTTAAATTATCCTGTAAATTCTTAGATAGATGTAGTGTTCGGTTACTTCTATATTCATGTTAATTAGTTTTGTAGACCAGTGTTGTCTTGACTAGTCCTCGTCACTACTCCACCGAGGTTAGTCTTGATACTTACCGGGCACCGTTGTGGTGTGCTCATACTACTCTTCTATGCATTTTTGTTTGCACAGATCCAGGCTTTGATTGTTAGTAACTGCGTGGATGATTGCTGAGGAGACTCAAGGTAACCTGTTGCTGCGTTCGCAGGCTTCGAAGTCACCTTCCTTGTATTATTATTCATACACTGTCATATTTATTTCCAAAAAAGTTGTATTTAGAAGTCTTAGGAGATTCGTAGATCTTATGACTTGTATTACCAGTTTTGGGAAAACATTGTAAATTCGGTCAAGGTTTTTATATCTAGACTGTTAGTGTTCCTTTACTTATTGTTGTTATTATTAACTGTTAGGCTTACCTAGTATCTAGGACTAGGTGCCATCACGATACCCAACAGAGGAAAAATTTGGGTCGTGACAGAAATTAACTACCAGAAAGGTCGGGACAATACCTCTTGATGTGACCCGGATCCCCACACTCGAAGCAACCCCTCTCAGCAAATGACGGTGGGGACTGAACGGAACCCCTAGAACCAAAGTAGCTGCTAGAAGAGCCATGTGCTGAAGGACCTTGAACTGATGGTGGACAGGATGAGCTCTGGGCTGGAAGTGCACTGAATGATGAACGATCCGGATGGGAGCTACGGGGACCATGTCCTGATGGAGCACCACTGTAAACTGGACGAGCTGGCTGAGGAGGCCTGAATGGATGGCCTCTGCTATACTGAGACTGACCTCCCGAGTGAACACCACCATAACTACCAGATCCCCGATGCCTCTTGGCCTCCCTCTCAACACGCTCCTGGCGGCGCACAAACTCAATCTCCCTGGCTATGTCAACTAGCTCCTCAATAGAAGCGCCAGATACCCTCTCCCTGGTCAGAAAAATCCGTAGTTGGTAAGTGAGACCATCAACAAACCTCCGGATACTCTCTCTGTCTGTGGGACTAGCCAGATGGCATGACGGGCTAACTCAGAGAACCTCATCTCATACTATGTCACGGTCATGTCTCCTTGACGCAACTGCTCGAACTCTCTGCGCAGCTCCTCTCTGCGAGACTGTGGTATATACTTCTCCAAAAAGAGAATGGAGAACTAGTGGCATGTAAGGGGCGTTGCATCAGCGGGTCTACGCCTCTCATAGTCCTCCCACCAAGAAAGTGCAGCTCCTGAAAACTGGAAGGTAGTAAATGGGATCCCACTGGCCTCTAATATCCTTGCGGTGCGTAGTATCCTCTGACACTTGTCCAAGAAGGCCTAGGCATCCTCGCCCTCTGTACCAGTGAAAGTCAGAGGCTGGAGTCTGCTGAACCTTTCCAACCTACGCTGCTCATCATCAGCTAAAGCTGGGACCACATAATCCTGTACCGGAGCAATGTGCTGCACTGGAGCTACCCCAGGTGTCTGAAGTCCCTGGGTGACCTGCTCAGGTGTCCGGACAACTAGAGTCTGGATGCCTCCCCCGACCTGAGAAGTAGTAGCAGTACTGGACATAGAGACGACCTGTGCCAATATGGTGCACACCGTCAAAATCTGAGCTAGGGTCTCCTGAAAAACCCAGAATCACAATGGGCACTGCTGGTGCCTGAGCCTGCTCCGCTGGAATCTCAGCTGTGGGGACCTGATCCTGAGTAATGGGAGGGTCCACAGGTGTTTCCCCGGCTGCTGTGCGGGCTGCACCCCTCCCTCAGCCACGACCTCGACCACGACCTCGACTTCTGGCTGGTCCTGCTGGTATCTGATCACCACTACGGGTAGCACGAGTCCTCACCATCTGTGAGAGAATGAAAACAACATCAGTTTAGTTCCATAGTTCAACAAGTCGCACGACAGAATTAGAAAATGTGGAATTTTCCTAAGGGTTCTGTAGCCTCTCGAAGATAAGTACAGACGTCTCCGTACCGATCCACAAGACTCTACTAAACGTGCTCATGACTGGTGAGACCTATTCAACCTAGAGCTATAATACCAACTTGTCACGACCCAATTTCGGAGTCGTGATGGCGCCTGTCATGGAACCAGGCCAGCCACCTATCTATAACTAATCTAGGTTCAATTATGAAGAAAATACCCTTTTTGATAAATCAGAAATTGATAATAATAGTAAATCAGAATTTGGAAACAATTTGTGAAAATCAAAACTCAAATCCTACAATCCCGGATCCAGTGTCACACAGTCATGAGCTGCTAATACATAATGTATCTAAAAGAGGAATGAACAACATAGTCTGAAAATAAATAACAACAGGTAGAATAGGAAAGAGATGACGAGATCACGGACACCAGCTGCTACCTCGACAACTCTGATGGAAACTGCCGCTACTCAATGACCAGAGTCAAGTCCCGGTGTACCTGGATCTGCACACAAGGTGCATGGGGTAACGTTGTATTGGCAAAAAATATACTCGCCATGTGGGTCTATCAAATGGCAGCACGTGTCAACAAAACTTGGATAAAAGTGAAGAATGACATGTGAAGATGATATGCGAAACACCCTCGGGACCGAACATACTCGTACCGCGCCCGTTAGCCTCGGAATTGTCATCATAAATAGCTCGGAACAGGCGCGGGAGAATATCTCATAATTACAAATGAGGAAGGAATAAATTAATCCCGGATTATATGGGATTTATCATCATTACTCCATCAGTTACAAATCAATTATGTAACGTGCAATAAATGCAATAAATGATTGTAACGGCCAGAACAAGACAATTAATTGCGAGATTGACTCAACTGGCACGGGATTGACTCAACATGCACGAGATTGACTCATCAGCCACAAGATTGACTCAACAGGCACGGGATTGACTCAACAGGCACGAGATTGACTCAATATCCACGGGATTGACTCATCAGCCACGAGATTGACTCAACAGGCACGAGATAGACTCAACAGCCATGGGATTGANGGTTTTGTTGCCGAGAATCAAGAAAGTATGCTATTCAACCAAAGATACTAACAATTTTTGTTGATATGTGCTTTCTTTCAGTTTAAACCTTCATCATGGCCGAAATTTGCCAATCAACACAATTGAGGACAACCAAACTTGAGATGGCTTTACCATGAGAAAGGAAAAGGCAATAATAGCCATGATACTGATATATAAGCAACAACCATAGAAAAATAGAGAATGTACATTGGCATATTGGTACCACAACTATTAGTACCGAAACTTATTAAAGAATCTACGCCAAATGGTACCGAAACATGAAGTTCAGATACATCAGGTAATTTTAATTTGCACAATTTAGTTCTAACTTGACAGAAACAGATCAAGGAACAAGACGAGCGGATACCTCCGGGGATTCCCACCTATCATACGAGAATGATATGCATCACCGAGCTTTAAATGGAGAAAGGCACAGATTTTCAAACAAAAGTCAAAAATAGGTCCGAGCAAAGAGATACGGGATTTTCTTCACGGGCTGAAAAGGATCCGAACCTTTCCGAACAGGTAAGGTATCACCTTGCTAAACTAAAATTTCCACAGGAGAAGAATGAAGATCAAGAAAAGCATGGGTAAAACACCCACGATATTGTTTACAACAATACAACACCTAACAACTGGAAAACCAAAGACAGGTGCGGGATGGATAATTAAAGATTACGAGGAAGAAGGTTCATAAATAGCCATGGACAACTACACAAATAATTTCGGATACAATCATTGAACCGAAAGAATCAAAAT